>VTPC01090685.1:222244-241694 GCA_011009095.1 Ignelater luminosus
TTTGTAGAGACAAGCTAACACAGTTGACAAGTTGAAATATTTTTGTGATCTATGAAATCAGTCGTTATCTGTTCATATCAAATCAATTTAAAATGCAGTATGGCGTGTATAAAAAAGGTCTAAGTCATTGCAAATATTTTATGGTTAGCATTGTTTTTCGAACTGTGTTACGAAACAAAAAATTTCAACGTGGTATTTGCGGCACTAGACAGTCATCTTTGTGACACATTTACTACCGTGTCCAGGGCAGATAATGTTAGTTATGTTTATGTTTATTTTGTATTTGGATGTTTTTGCGAAAGTGGAAACATGGTTAGAACGAGCGGTGTTCTAAAACTATTCATTTAAAATATTCATTTTTTACCATGTAGAACGCTGTACATGCTTTTTATTATTTTAATTTTACTCTGATCCAGTAAGGATTCGAAATAAGTTATTGCACAGAAAAAGATGGAAATGACTTTTAAAAAGACATAAATAATTATGTTAGTATATTTATTATGTTGTAATCTGGTTACTGCTTTGTTTTGTAGAAGAAAAAGAAAATCAACAAGCTGATAGCAACAGCGACGAAAAAGATGCTTCTGAGGAAAGTCTTCGATTAGTTACCAATAGTTCTAGTAGCAGACCTAGTTCTTTATGTTCAGAATTAGAGCCAGAACCAGTAACTCGATGGGTCGATATTGTTACTTTACCACTGATGATGGCTTATGTAACTAGATACATTTTTGGAACGGATAAATTGAGACCAAACGCTTTTGAAGTACGTGGCCTTAACGGTGTTAGTACGGGAATTATCCATTGTGATGATTCAGCGGTACTATCACAGTGGCTTAAATATATCTCAGATAATATAATTGGACTTACACATCTACAAGTAAGTATTTTGAGCCGATTTAAAATCTTGTTCGTTTGAAAAATAAAATGATTGCAGATGAAATTGTATAATAGAAATTTTAGCGTATCTGATCGAATAGAATATATGGGTTGGGTAAATGAAGGTGTTATCAACAATAATCAACCTTGGCAAAATTATAAACCTCGGTTTTTAGCATTAAAAGGAGCGGATTTAATGTTATTTGATTCGCCTCCCGTAAGTATAAGGTAGATTGACAATTGCAGTTAATTTAGTAATTTTATTTTTAGCTAAATGTTATGGACTGGGATAAATGTCCTCTAATATTTAAAGTTTATCAAACAATGTTTAGAGTGGTAAAGGAATCTGAAAACGTTGATGAAAGACAGCACTGTTTTCTAGTACAGACTTCTGGTCAAGATTCTCGCTATCTCTCTGTGGAAACACGCCAGGAACTCTTACGAATAGAAAATGCCTGGCATTGCTCCGTTTGCACAGCTGTTATGAAATTAGGGGTAAACTCAACAGTTATATTTCTAGAAATCTTGTATTTTCGAACGGTATTCTTTATCATTTTGAAACTTTTGATTTTTATTATTTAATTAACCATTTTCATGTTTTTTTCAGTATTGATAGCTTTTTAAACTTCCAAATCTATTCAGTTCTAGATCTAATAAACTAATAGACAGTATGCTTTGGTTTTAGAAAGGTATGGTATTTCTTAAGGCTACAACTCGAAGAAAAGAACAAAACTATAGAGTTTTTATTTTCATAATAAGCCATCAAACTTGGGACACCCTGTACTACATACAATTTTGTTTTAATACAATATAATTGTTTATTTATTCAAAAATCTCATGATTATCATCTCCTTTAGATATTTGCTATTTCATCTTTTCAAAGCTTTCTATTTCTTCAGGTTCAAGCTATAAATCCTTGACATTGGCTACTTGTTTGATTCACATATAAATTCAGTCTTCAATTTTTTTTTCTTACAAGAAACAATTGAATTAATAAATTTGTGACAATTAGTTATATTACTGCTATTGTGTATTTTTCAACAGCTTTCTGATTTTGGTAGTAATTGCTACTATTGTAAATATTATTGTTTTACATAATGTATCTTGTTGTTTGAGTGAATAGTTATTAATTTATTAATTTGAAATTCTGTGAACTCTGTTGTATCATAGAAAGTGAGTTTTGACATCTTTAAAGTATAGAAAAGCATGAGCTACTATTAACAATGAAACAAACATTTTGTCTGTATCTTTAAAACAAGGGTAGTACGAGTACTTAAGATGAAGGAACAGGAAATAATCAAACCAATGAATAGGAAAGAAAATTAAAATGAAACATCTAAATACATATCTATATAAGAGCAGTAACTCAATTACAGATTTTTGGGTAGGTGTTTGAGGCAACGCTAATATTCTGTCAATAATGATGTTACATAAGAGATTAGTTTGAGAAAAAGGTTGAAAGTAGAAAAAGACTTTTTTTATGATTAAATAACAACTCATTTCTTTGCTATTCAGCTTCTGTTGTTTGATAAAATGTATATTTCTACAATCAGTTTTTATAGCAAGAGAATATTATTTACTTTTCTTGGGTTATTGGGTAAATAAAAATGATTTTCCTGAATAATATCTGACATTTTTATTGCTGAATGGAAAGAAAATACAATATTAATGCAAGAATAACTTTACTAAAACATGTATGAAGCTAATGTTGGTTCATTCTTTCATTCCGTATAGTAAACAAAAAATCTCTAGTTTTTTATGAAATGAAATGTTTTCTTCTTTTCATATGAATTAAGGTATGTTTCCTGGTTTACTACCCTGAATATTCTTATAGAGTAAGATATTAAAGTGTTACAAAAACACAGTATTGTTGGTTTATATTCGTTCTATACAATAATGTTGATTTTACAATTCTTTCAAACTAATAGAATCTATAGTGTTATTATTGCAAGTCTTTAGAATTAATTTCATATAGTAATTAGAATTTCTAATGAAACATGGAAAATAAGATTTATATTTACAGGACTAAATTCTAATATGTCAAAAGACTTCTTTTTACATAAGGCAGTATTTGGACGCAGATCTATGATATTCCATAGTTTTCTAAAACTGATGGCATCTGAATTATGTATATCCATAGGAATGTAACAGTGAAATTAGCGATTTTAAAAAATGGCCAGAAATGTCTAAAAAAGTCTATATAACCATCTTTTTTAAATGCCTAAATGGTTGCTCATGAATTTCTATTCTTTTCTCATGCACCATACAACCTAATTTTGTAGTACTGGAACCACTGAAAGTAATATCTGAGGAAGCTATTGTCTAAAACAATTTTCTTTAATTAGAAACTCTGAAGGACAATATGTTTGTTCCAGGACTTTTTCATCCATGTGGTTAACAATATTAACTAACAAAACAAAACATTCTAATTTTCATTAACATATTAATTATAGATTTCAGCTTTGAAAATAATATTGATAATTGATGTATTGAAGAATCTTTTTTTACTCTTTCAGGTTTTCTCCCTTTGGCAAAAAATCTTTCTTATGCCAGCTATTGAAGGCATTACATAACAAAAAGTGCAAGGCTCATAATTATTTTTTACTAAACAACATTGCTGAAAGAAATCCTATTTTGACAAATTCTTTAAAAGTTTTTGCATACCGCTCTCTTATCTGTCAATGTCGTAATTTGTTGTTCTGCGCTAGGGGCATGTATTATAATGTAAACTGATTAAAACAAAGATGTACTTTTTATAATATTTGTCGATATATGGATATTACAGATACTGTCTGCAAGATTCAGATACTTGTTTTATCTGAAACTATTTGGAAGTTCTTTATTGCACGTAAGGTTTCTTGAATTCAGAATACTGATAATATCTTGCAGGATGCACCTTTAGTGTCAATTGGTCAATGTAATAAATTAATATTAGTATTTTAGTATTTTAGTCCTATGTAGAAAACATCTTTATTGAAATTTTATTTTAATTGTCTTTCAGAAATTCTTAAATATGTCTCATTGAAGTTTGAATGCAGTAGAAGGTGATATATCTGTGTCTATTCCAGATACTTGATATTGTATTTGATTCTTTTGATTTCTATGAACTGAATGTAGACAAAACACTACTAAGATAGTTAAGTTATTACATAATATTAGAAGAGAATCTTAAAAAAATAATACAAGTTTGTAAAAAAGATTAGCATTCTTATGACAAATACAGATTAATACTGATCAAGGTTTTTGAAACCTGCATTGCAACTCAAAATGTAATAAAGGATTAAAAACTGATTTTTCTTCACTCATCTTTTCAGGCACATTATAATGCCATTTAACACCACCTTTAGATAAAAATATCAGGAGATCTTTTGTATATCTATAATTCGAATGTTGTGGATGTGTTCCTGTTTGAAATACACTGTATCTTTTTTTCTTTTCTTTATTTCTTATCTGTCAAATCCATTTTGTGTTTTCTTTCCAGAGCAAAACCTTCACTGTAAGTTACGGTGGAAAAACTGCTGGACTGACTTTAGACTGGAACTTGGGATTTTCCTTACATGAGGCTGAATCAAAAATTCCCGTGTGGCAGTATAAGTTTTCTCAATTGCGTGGTTCGTCAGATGATGGTAAATCTAAACTGAAATTGCATTTCCAAGACACCGAAACAAGAGCCATAGAAACAAAGGTAATACCTTTAGGAGGACATTTTTAAGATAATATTATTTTTACTTTTTTTAGGAACTGGAATGCTCTATATTACAAAGTCTGTTATTTTGTATGCACGCCTTTCTGACCGCTAAAGTT
Source organism: Ignelater luminosus (assembly GCA_011009095.1). Classification (NCBI taxonomy): domain Eukaryota; kingdom Metazoa; phylum Arthropoda; class Insecta; order Coleoptera; family Elateridae; genus Ignelater; species Ignelater luminosus. The sequence goes on from VTPC01090685.1 coordinate 226,925, forward strand.
GCCTCAGTTGATCCAACATTCTTGTGTTCGATGATTCCATAATTCCAATAAGTAAAGATATTTATACTAAAAATAATAACAATAATTTTTTGATAAAATATTTATTAAAGAAAAGCTACTCCATCAATATTGTAAATATCATTGATAAGCAGTATGCAGTTGCAGATAGTAAGTAACGTGATTTAATCGTATGCAGTAGTAGCAATGTGATAGACTTAATCAATTTATCATAGCCCTATGGTCTGACAGGCAATATGCACATCATTTTTAGAGTAATTTTACTTGGGCGTGAATTTAACCACTCGTTCGAACGAGTTTTGTTCATTTATTGAATTTAGGAAAATTTAGTGAATACATTTTAAAAAAGAAGAAAAATTGTTGTGATTTTTTTATTATGATTTTATTGCTAGAAAAGAGTAGCACAAATTAATTAGGGAATTCGTGCCGACCACATATCGTAATAAAGATAAACAATAACTATATCTTTTTAGCCAACGATAAGTCTTAAACTGTAAGAAATTAGAGATGCGTATACCATAAATGTATAAAACGTTCGTAGTAGAGAAGTTGGTAAAAAGTGTTAGTACTGTACTAATGAAGAAAGATAATAAAATTATCTGCACATATATTTCGGTTCGAATTCCTTTCCAAAGTGCAGGTGATGTAATTTAGGATAAGATAAAAATGAATTACGCATAAAAAAGTGAGTTATTTGCGCATAATAATTTGAAATAACTTTTCATAGGTTTGTAAATAGATTTCTTAATGCTGACACATTTATAAGTCTGAGAATTTCATTTGTTTAACAATAATAGGAGTGGTTTCAAATGTTACTGAAATTGTATTCTCATCCAACTATTGTTATCATAAAGAAGACTCATAAAAATAAAAATTAATGAAAAAGACTTTAACTCTGGCTTTATTAGTAAAATAATATTTTGTTTTATTTAAACATTAAAGACATCGAGAAATATGATAGTAGATTAGATATGCAACATATTAAAATTAAAACGAATTTTTAATCAAAATAGAAAGAAATTGAATGCCACTATTTCACACTAAAGACAAAAACATTAAGGACCTATGGCGATGTATGTATACTCTGATGGTATGGTAGATGTATGTAATATGCTCAATTCCACTTTTTAATATAAAAGAAGAACTGCAAGCATATATTAGAGAATGCACCAAATGGTTTAAACTGCAATCATTAGAATTTATATTTATAAATTGCAAAATTACCTAAGTAGTTTGATTAAATCTATTTTTTCCCGAATAATTTAATTAGGAGTAGTTTTCAGCTAAAATTGAGTTGTTTAGAAAAAAAAAATGGTTGATGTAAAAGACTATACTATAATATGCTTTAATCTAAAGCTGAACAATTTATGCAACTAAAAACAGAACTAGGATCTCAAAATTTCTTTTGATGCAAAACTTCACTTGGAAAAAAGCTCTCTAAGTTTGCAGACTATCAGACAATACCATAACCTTTCTTATGATGAAGAAGTCTATTTACAAATTTTCCCAAAACAAATTTTAGGATAGTATGCATAGTAAAAACTCAGTTTTTATATGTAATTCGATTCTAACTTGAATGTCAAATACGTAATTCAGGTAGGAAAGAAGAGTATAGTCAATAACCTACATTGTAGTATTACTGTTACCTAATCATAGTGCAATATAAATTTCTATATACCTATATTAAAAATACAGAATGTTTGTCAAAATCAGATTTCTATCTTAATTTAGATTTGTGAATTATTAGAAATTTAAATTTTAAATAAAGTTTTAATTTGAAAAATATTAGTCTTGTTAAAATGTTGGATGAAAGCTACTGTTAGAAGACAATCTCGTAAAACAGAACCTCTGGCGATTACAGTAAAGATAAGTTGAAACCATCTTTAAAATATCGTCTTGTTTATTAATTTCTTTGATGGTTTATTCTTCAGTCGCCACTGAAGCACAAAATCCAAACTAATTCAAATATAAATAAAAGGTGTCATCAATGTGTAATTAATTCCTTTCTTATAATTTTAGTATTTTTATTTAGTAATCTACATACAATATATGTAAATAACTATTATTAGTATTTACGAATTGTTATAATGAGAATTTAGCGTTACTACTGAATAAGTAGCTTTGTTATTTAGTAATGTATAATATGTAAAATTATTCGACAGTTTTTGTAGTTTTTTCTCAAAGAAATAAAAGAAAGAAATGTTATTGTTCAGTAGCACAATTTAAAAGAAATGTATGTTTTCACTATAATATGTTGAATTTGTTGTAAGTAAAAAATTTGTTAAAAAAAGATACCACAGTTACAGTTTACAATGTTAAACACCTTGATGCAATAAAAGTATTGACATAAGTATTGTGAGTATTAATACTAATTTATAATTATTTCATTGTGAATGGATTTGCTGAAATTTTGATATTGCTTGGAATTAGTAGTATAATTAGATACTGTTTTTCCTGACTTTAACAATATCAAGAAGGTCTTACAATATTTTATTTAAGAATTTATTGAAATCGATAAAATCAAAAATAAAGATTTTTGTATTTTGAAAGTGGTTATTGCCTGCTACTGGAAAACTATAACATTTTACTCATATATAAGGCATTTATATAAGCACTAGATATTTAGTAATGCATGCTATGAACAGGTAAGTAAAATCATTATTGTCATATATTTACAAAACAGTACAACAGTATGTATAGACACAGAAATGATCAACAGTATACGACTTACCTTGCTTTTGGCTTAAGTAACACAACTCTCCAATATAAATTACAATTTTACATCTCATTTCTTTATTCTTATTAAAGATAATATCTGTCAGTGTTTCCAATCAATTATATCAATGCTAAAATATTGATAAGAATTATCGTTTAAAAAAGGATTGTTAATAAAACCATTTGAATCTAAGAGAGAAAGTTTAAAATACAACAGATGGCGCTAAAATCTCCAACTCGTTTGTAGTGTTATTGAACATCTGGTTGGCAACAGGATGTAGTTTTCTGTTTTTCGTAGATTTTAAGATGTAGTAGTAGTATTGATGTCTTTCAAGCAACGGAAAAGTTTTTGGAAATGTTATAAATTTGAATCTTTGAGTTAATTAGCTTTAATACATGACAACCGAATATGCAATCATTTGAAATTATACATAAATAACAGTTTTCATTTCTTTCCAGCTTTTCTTATGAAAACTAATGGGACAATTAAGCACTTTTAACATTGAAAAATGTGTTTGTGGCAAAGTACTTTACAGAATTAAAACGTATGGAGCATTTTTGAATCAATGTTAATGTATGTAAATTTTTCGATTCGATCGAATATCATTCTCACAGTCAGATAATATAATCAACCCTTAAAAAATTATTTTGGAATCGGTACTTTCGTAGAATTCTTTTTTCTTTATTTATACCAACAACTTATTTACTTATGCAGAACGAAAACTTTTCATTGTGTGGATTATAGGGACAGAAAACGAACAGAACAAGGTAAAATCTAAAAAGCGGAATTTCTTTCCGTCGGTTCAGAATCTTTAAAACTACCAGGATGATTTCACTATCTTTGAATACACGATTTAGCTATTCGCTTCTTCTTCACAAGAGGAAACAAACAGGTAATAAAAATTCGAAGATTCTTTAAAAATTTTAAAATGAACGATAGTACTGATAGACACTGAAAAAATTTCTTTCATTACCAATTCCCTAGAAAGCAAAAATCTCTTGATTTTAGTTGACCTTAAATTGACATAACAAGGTAATCCGAGGAGAAAGCTAGCTGAACTTTAATTTTGTTTGCTAATGATGAAACGGAGAAAAAAAATTCTTAGAGCTTGAAATGCTTACTAGAAAGTGTAACTTGAAAAATTATATTTTTAATTGCAAAAGTATTCTAAAAATTCCAATTTTTTGCTTGATTCAGATTAGATATCAAAACTGCTACGAGTGAAAAGAAAAGTGATTCCGCAAGCCTTTTAGGTTTCTAGAGATTTTTGGTCCATTTCTATTGCATCACAACCACTATTGAAAGTCGTTGACAGTCACGTACAGACATGATCAGCAAAGTGAAAAACAGACCAGGCAGAAAAGGAAAATAGTTATGTTAAGTTATAGGATTAAAAAAACAATTGCAGTAAATTATGTTTGTTAGAATTTAATTATAATAATTGTGTCTGTGTTTTATTAACAGGTGAATAACCTTTCTGGAATATCAAGGTCTAGAGATATTTCGGAATTGCATTCCACGAGAAATTTTAAAAAAAATCGATATCATGTAATTAAGCAATTACATTATATTTTCTTTTGTATTTTTTAATTGATTTATTAATTTTGATGTTTTAATCGTGTCGCAAAATCTTATTATTATTAAAATAAAAATGTGAACTGTAATAAATGACGAAATAAATTGAAAAGTTTTCAATTTCGAAATTATTATATTGTTTTTTGTGATTTTAGTCTAGTAAGTCCTATTTCAGGAGTATATGAAAAATCGTTTCTAGAGGGTATTGATTCTAGAAGGTACACATCACTCACTATATAGAACCACTTAGATACTTAGAATTTCTGCAAAGCGCCCGCATTGCAAATGCCTCGTTTAATATTGCATCGATCAATCGCTGATTCAATATAGACCAATTACTATCCTAACAACGTTCACGAACATAAATCTTAAATGTTTACAGGTATGCTTAAGCAAGCAAGCAGCTGCATAAAATTTCTTTCTTTTTTAAACTGATAACAAGGTCTAGTGCAATACTTTAAAAATAGACACTTCATCGGCTTTGAGAACTTATTAGCAAAAAGGTATTGATGTAAAACTTTTTTGATTTAAAGGAGACAGTTTTGAATTTTAGTATTTTCGTTTCAATCTAGTAAAACTTAATAACTACGTTTAGAACAATGAAAATGGAATGCACTGTGAATTAAATTTCCGTTTTTCAATAGTTCAACGAAAAGCTTTTGAAATATTTTTGATCTTCCATTGTTTATTAACAGATTGTTATCTAGGTATAATAGGCATGTGTGTGAACAATGAACCTATACATATATTTATTTAATTCAGAAGAGGATTTTGCTGCGGTATTATGGGAACGGAATTTATTACCAAATAACCCATTGCAATGCTGATTTTGTTTCTGCTTCCATTCGTTAGTTCTATATTAGCAATAAGTTTTATTAGCATAGAATAAAAATATTAACAAAATACTTCAAAATTTTATTTTCTGAGGCTTACATTATTATATCTAAAGTAAAATAAATTAGTTTCCAATTAAATTGCCTTATATTAATTACTTAACAACTGAAACTCTGAATTTTTATCACGACTTTTGTAGTATATGATACATGAACAAAGTTCCAGAGTTTTGTTTGAATACTAACATTTGCTTCTGGCTTGTTGTTTATTTATTTTAAAAAAATTTAGTTTCACGCAGTTTCCTGCAATGTTCAACACATACATATAATACATCTACAGTGTATATTATGAAAGCGAAATTAAAACAATTCTTTATATTAATGAACTTTCTGCCAACTAGAATGCCTTTACTGGCCAACTATGTATAATTTATTTTTAATCGAATAAAATAAGTTTTTCAATTGTATCCTGTCTGGTTTATGTGATGCAATTAGAATAACACTTCTAAACATAATCTGTCTGTCTGTCTGTCTCTTTTTTCAGGAATATAATCTTGACCACTTACCATATACACTGATGCAGTGTTTCCAATCTTACCTTCAACAAATAATGAAAATGCATTTACCTCTTAGAATGTTATACAAAATTCATGATCTAATTGTCAAAGGCGAGCGTAGCTCAAAGAAAACTTTGGATCTGCGCAAGTCGGCAAGCAGCTCAGAGTTAAGAAATCATGTACTTTAGTTGCAACTAGCAAGCACGAAGTACCCAAAAAAATAAATAACCAAAGTTAATCATTATCCTCAGATCGTCCAACATCCCAAAGCAGTGCAGGACTGGCTTGCGTTTGGACTTACTTTGAGCCACGTGTTACTTTTACGTACCTATAGCAGAATTAGTAGTTTCCCTAACAATAATAACAAGAAAATTGTAAACACAACATTTCATTTATTTATAACAATAGGTGATGTCGTATGACCAAAACTGTTGTGGTTGAATCGCGTGATGTGACACTTGCCCAAATAAATTATTGACACATCATTCTACCTTTGACAATAATAAAACCATCCAACAAATCAAAACAGATTAATAAGATATACGTTTTTTCTTGGGCTTCTCCATCTTAAAATCCCACAATGGCAACATGTCGGGGAGACTCATTTAACAACAGTTCTGTCCATTTTATGACTATGTCGTCGTTCTTCATTTAGGTGGTTTTTGAAAAAGTGCTGATTTCAATGAAATCAAATTGCTAACCAAACTCGGTTAGATGGGTTTACTATTATCTCTAATATTCAGTCTGACACTGCTAACGCACGCTAATCATCACGACCAGTACCGTTGCTATACTACATATACATAAATACATAAAGTAATGCTGTTATGACTTACAGTTAATAAGTTAAAATGGCTGTTTGTTAGCAACGTGGTGCATACGACAAGTAGGCTCTGATCACAACCCAAACATTATGGGCACTTTTTAATAAATCAGAAAAACTATAAGTTGATCTTAGAAAAATTTATTCAGTCAATACACAACCAAAAGACACGAAATACCTATCAATTCCATGTTTCCAACAACCATCAGAAGAAATAGCCAAGATATTGTACAAAAATAAAAAAGCAACATTTAAAAATAGCATCAAAAATAAAGCACAGATACCATAAAATCCGATATTTACACATTAAAGTACACATTTGCTAAGTCATTGTATATCAGGTAAACGCTTAGAATGAACACGAAATAATTTAATTAATTGCTACTAAATCATTTCTTTACAATTAATTGAAAGTATACTTCCTTGATTTGTTTATCTTTAAAATGTCTGCCTACGGTCATATTTACAAAAACTTTTCAAGATGAAATATTTATGCGTACAAAGTTCCAGGTAGGAGTTTAATTCAACTTTTACGCTGATGTTGAAGGAAAAACATTTTGAACTGTTTGAATGAACCATTTCATAAAAGGTCACCCAAACAAGTATTCGGTAACTTCCCTCCAGGTGCTATTTTTATAAAATAAGAAATTTAAATCAGTCTGAAGATATACACCAAAAAATAAACATCGCAGCAGATATTTCGTTTTGTTTAAAAACAACGAGATGGAAATTTATCAAACATTTACTTTGAGGAAGTTTGACTTTGATGTAGTTACCTTTAACAATATTCAGACTGCTGATTTAATATTTCGAGTAGTAAAAGTGAGGTCAAGAATAGCAAGTGTTTTTTTTTTGTAAATAAAATAATCATTTTTTTATCTAAACTTATTAGAAATCGAAGTCTTATATTAAATATCAAAAATCTAAATCATAAGTAATTTGCAGAAAAGCTGAAAATGGTGTCCATCTTGTTTAATGTTATCAATATTTAATTCTGTGGTAGGTTTTCCCAATTGTTTTAAAATTAATGTAATTTATTAATTAAAAAACAAAATCCACTGACTGCACAGAACAATACCTTGCAGACTGGAGCATTCAATTTATGTCACGGTTATTATAGCAATGATAGTAGCCTTACAAATGCAATTGGTGGTAAGCGTTATTACGATGCATTCGAAAGCCGTGTGTCAAGCGTGAACTAGCTATAAAAATAAGTTTTAGTAATTACTGAATTATTGAAATAAATAATTTGTATTAATAAACATTAATTGGAATTGGTCAACTAATTTTATTTTGGGAGGCACGCGCTGTTTTGGTATTTTAAAATAATTGTTAATTGGCGTATAATTCAATTTTAATCTGGTCGACGTCTCATGTTTCTTAGCAAATATGATTTGTTTCCTTACTTGCTTTGCAGTTTCTGTTTCTTTTCAATTAACATGTTCTTGATTAGTTTTGATGTTAAGATTCCACTCTTCTCTGTCTTCCTCTTTCGATTTATCAAGCAGAAGGGCAAAGAAGACACATCCTCCAAAACGCGTGCAAAATCAGGGTGCTTGATTTTGGCAAATCTAGGTGAATTCATGTCGACTGGTGCTGTTGAGTTATTTGAAGAAAACCCAGGAAGTAAAGGTAAAAGTGGCATTAGATTCTAAAGAAATCCTAGAAGCTAATATGATAGCAGGTTTAGAAGGGGGTGGCACAGCTGTTAATAAGTCTGAGGAAAAAGTTGGAAAGTTAGCTACTAGTGCTCCTGAAGAAATCTCAAAAGCAGATTCGACAACATCTGCAAAAGTTGTATCTGGGGGTGGTTGATGTGCTATGTTGGTTACCTCAGAGCTCACAAAATCCAAATCATTGAAAATGTTCGAATTTGTTGGGTAAATTCCAGTGCACCTGAATTCATTCTGTGCAATATCTAGACGGCACGGTTGCTTATAAGCATCAACCACAGTTTTTTGAAAGGTTTTGTGAATGATCTCTCAATGAGTCAAATACATTAGGTAATGAAGAAAACTAAAGAGTCTTGTATGCACAAAGGTGGTAAGTAATAAGTATGAAACTAATAATGCAAGGAGTGTTTTTTAAATAAGTACCGTTTTTAAATATGACTGCTGCAGCACTGTGGTCGGTGATCCGCGCATTTGAGTACCTGCATCTACTGGCTACCCACAGACGCCATAACGGAAGCATTCGTCCGTGTTTACGTTTGTTTGTGCTTATTTAGAATGTCTCAGTTAATTGAAAATCCTGCCGCAATGATTCGTTTTCTGTGTGAAAAAGACGTCAAAGGGGTCGAAATTTATCGGCAGATTAGTGAAGTTTATGAAGAAAACACTACAGGCGATGGAATAGTAAGAAAATGGGTTAGAGCGTTTAAAGATGGCCGTACTAATGTTTATGATGATGTGCGAAGTGGGTGACTATCTGTCATCACTGAAGACATAAAAATGGTACATACTTAAACAACACGTCTCGTACATTAATCATGAAAAGGAAATTCCAGAAAAAAAGCTTCTGAAAGTGGATTGCCTAAAGTGCTAGTTTAAATGTCAAGAAATTTTTCTGAAAACCCAAGGGAACATTATTACAGCTTAGCAGATTATGCGCGACAAAAACACTGTTAAGTTCTTTAACATAAATAGCGGCCGTGTCTAGAAGTAAACCAAGTCTTGTAACAGAAAACCGAAAAGACTCAAAGATGTATTATTTAACAGACAATAGAGGGCATAGAGTCTGCCTCAAGTTTTTTCCGCTACTTTTGCGGTGTTTCATAAAGTCATCGAGAATTGTATTGAAGGAATGAGAGATACGGAAATTTTTGTGAACTAGGAAGAAAAGCAAACTCATAATGCAACATCTGACGTAGACAGGCAGTAAGTTGAGAATCATATCAATTCCTTTCCAAGGATAGAATCACATTACTGCAGCGGTGATTTAACGAAAAACTATCTAGATACAGATTTAAATATCTCTTGGGCTTCTAAAAATGTAATAGCGGTCTCACAGTTTGTGTACCAAAGTATTTTTCACGATTTTGAACCACTTTTATAGTACAGAAAAAGATCAGTGTTCGGTGTGTAACGCATTCAAAGAGGCCAAAGAGAAAGATCCTTTAAGAGAAGAGTAATGAAAGCATAAAAGGAACGAAAAACAGTCCATAGATATGAAAGAAGAGGACAAAAAGATAGCATCAGCAGAGCTGGAAAAAACATTTAGAGCCATAATGTCCGATCTTCAAGAATTTAATGTTTCATATGCCATTTGTTAGTGCTCCTAGAGAGTAGTGATTGCCCGAAGGTTTTAGGGTTACAGCTTACACCAGTTGGAGTTATGAATTTTTGTCAAATCGGGTGGGTCAAGTAACATAAAAATTAAACTCGCGGGTGTGGTTAAAGCAAATGGGTTGAAACTTGACATGTATAGTTGCAGGCTTGAGTCACATCTACGGTGTTTATTCCGAATTGATTCTTCCATTTTTGCACCAGTTATGAGTTTTACTTTACCATATCTCCCCAAAATTTCCAAATTAAGTACACAGGAACAGCTTGGTTACGTATGGTTCTGTGTAGTTTATCGTAATCGCCTGGTATGGGAGGTTTTAACTTATGTCTTTTATTCCTCAGAAATGTCTGAAGCCTGAGATTTTTGAATTTTACGAATCTTTTCCCAAAAATACAACTTTGGGTGACGTATCTCGGCTACTGTAAGTTGGAGCCCTATAATCTTTTGGGCAGTAACTATTCTCCAGCAGCAGTAACGAACAACATATGAAAGATTTAATTCTGGGTGGGACAGGTAGAGTCTTATTTCTCGTCATTACCTTTGTGCGCTAGACCAACGACATGTAAACCAAATAGACGCGCGAGCGCGAAAAAGGATTAAAAAGTTCTTTTATTCTGTATAATCTATAAATATTGAATATTTATTTATTTTCAGGTATAGAACTCCATACTTAAAAAAATCTCAAGTATGGAGTGCTCCATATTCACCATATGGCTTCCGCCGTCTCTGTCCAGGTTCTTGTGGCTGCCATGGTCATCTATGATGAGCAAGACTGGATCTGCTGCTGAAGGCTTTGTAAACAAAACGAAATGCTGAAGCCATTTGAGGAAAGCTTATTTGTCTTCCATAGAGTTGGGAAACCCAATGCTTTCAGCTGGATCACCAATCATTAGGCGGTCATTTATTCTTTACCGGGGGAAAATAAAAAGTGCAAAAATATAGAACATAAGTGTAACATTACGCCCTCTCTTTCCGGATGTAATTTTTCCAACTTGGCGGTTTCCATTCATTGTAATGACCTTGTTATTTTCGTGCACGCATGAAACTCCCGTTTCGTCCCCATTAAAAATCCTAGACAGGTGAAACAAATGCTTGTCTAAGATGTTTTGCAATTGGTTAAAAAACCTTTCAATCTGTGGCCTATTGAATCCTATACAGCGCATCAAACTTGTCGACTGTGGTTTCCGATAACTTAATTTTGGCCTGTTCATGAAGCTTGCATAAAATCTTTACCAGCCACTTTTTCCCTTATTAATTGTAATGCATTTTGTAACATTACTCGCTACGCTGTATCCATTATTTTAATACAGTTGAACTGTACACTATTAGTCTACTGCAAATGAAATAAAGATTTCAGCAGATTCAATTAATTTATTCATGAAAACAATACGTGTTAAATGTAAACACGTACTAATGCACAAATTTATGCTTTTATTTATTTTTTATTATCTCTGAAAATAAATTCTAATTTTATATATATTTTAATATAAAATTCGAATTTCTGGTAAAATGATAATAAATGTTCAAACAAGCATGCAGCTAATACAAATACGATATTTTCTAAGGAGCTTCCTTATTTTAAGGCTTTAAGGCAGATGTTTGATATTCTCCGAGCTTTGTCAAAAAGGGGATTTTACGATTATAAATCCAAAACTCCGTCGTATTCCATTAATAATATGCAGCAGTTAAAATCCTAAACAAAGCATTAAAAGAAAATCCTCTCAATACTTCTTTACAGTTTTCTTTTGATTTAATACGAAATAAACGAAGTAATTGCATTCAATCATAAACAAATTATTCTTAAGTAATTAATAAGTGCAATTTAATTTAAGAACTTCAAAGCAGCGAAAATAAGTCGATTAATTCTATTCAGCATATTATTCGACAAAATTAATTAGATACTTTTGTCTGGAGCAGAAAATTTTGTCGAATATTCATAAAAAGAAAAACAAAAATCCTGCTTTCAACTGTAACCTTTACATTCTCAAGTATTCCTTTTAATAAGACGTCGAAAGCATTTTTACTCTTGAATACAATCCATACCAACAACTTGTATCAACAGAAAGTCGTACTCAAAGCATGTGTCTTGGAACTTTTATATTTCCATAGTTACCACGTTGACCTGAAAATGGGAGGAATCCTTTAAAAGATTTTCCTGAAATTTGTTGGAAAAACATCTATTCTAGATCTTTAAAGTCACATTGAATAATAACAGCTTGACACCAATGTTGATGACATTCTTACTACTAAACATATAAAATAAATTTCTCATTTAGTATGTGAAAGGCAGCAGCATCGTTTTCGTAACTATATTTGGTTGTCATGTGTAAAAAGAAAGGACAGTTTTTTACAAATGAAATGCAATAAAATATTCAAATTTTATTTCTCTCTTTGCAGTTATGTTTAAGTTTTTATTTTTATTTAATAAAAATAAAAAATATTGATTTATAGCTTAAGTAATTCAAAAAACATTTCTCCAATAGATAAAGTTTCTTGTCATGATTGTTTTGTTATTTCATCGCATCGCCGAGGAAATTTCCAATATGAATGTGACTTATTTTCTTATCATTTTTTCTAACCTAGTTTATTATTTGTTTGAAGTAATGAAAAAATGGAGTTAACCATAGAGCATTTCCGAATAATAATTAACTATGATTTTAATGGGTGCAAGGAAAGTTTAGATTTAGCATTCCAAGAACAAGCTCCTTCTTTAGCTACAATTTACCTCTGGTTGAAGGAATTTGAACATGAAAGATCTTCTGTTAAACATCAAAAAAGGGCAAGACGTCCTCCAACAGCCGTTACCAAAGAAAACATTACTGCTGTTAAAAAAATAATTGAAAATGACAACAAAGCTACGTACGCTATAATAGAGCATCAACTTAAGATAAGATTCTCAGCTGTTAGAACAATCATGCATGATCATCTGCATTTGAAAAAAGTTGTAAGTCGTTTTGTGCCACACCAGCTTTCAGAATTCCAAAACGCAAAGCGTGAAAGAATTTGCCATGAGACCCTGAATTTACTCAAAAATGGGAACCACCAAATTTTTTCCAAAATTGTTACAACAGACGAAACATACGTTCTCTTTTTTGATGTGCCTATCCGCCAAGAAAGTCGTGTATGGATTCACAAAGATGAGGAAACGCCAACCATGACAAGAAAACAAAGAGCCATGAAGAAAGCTATGTACGCAGTTTTCTTTAGGAGTACGGGTCTGGTCAGTACAATTAAGCTAGATTGACAGTTAGAGCTAAATAGTACACTGTAAAATGTTTACCAGAAGTAATTTGAAATTTTGGAGTGCCCACCTTCCTCTGAACCAAAGAACCAAAATGTGTCTTGACACATCCTTTCCATTTTCCCAAAATCCGTAGTGACATTTCAAGCTGTTCTTGGGAACGTTAGTCCATCCAGTAATTGATTGCTTGTTTGTTTCTTAAAATACTATTCTAAAGGAAACTCTTTCGGAGGGTGCAACCTCTTTTTCTAATAGTAGAAAAATTATAACAACCTTAATTAAAATCAAACTGTGGGTTTTAGAATCAAAAGGAACAATCCCAAAAAGATAAGAAAATTTCAAAAATTAAAAAAACTTGGATTAATTTAAAAATAGTGCTTTGTGCAAAGATGAGTATCAGCGTGACTCAGTTTGGAAATTTAGCTTTGTTGCTAATAAACCAGAACTATTGTCAACCAGCCGTTTTTATCTATACTTACAAAAAGTGTACGATTTAAAGACATTGCAACAAGTTATAATAATCATAGCAACGTACAGGGATAAGAGTAGATTGATAAGTAAAATCCATGATTATGTACAGTATCATCATGCAGGTTGTAAAAAGGCTTTAGTTATTAAAAGGAAGGTTTCTGAAACACATAAAAGAAAAACTGTTTAAACAGAGATTAATAAGAAGTTTAAAAATATAATTCTAACATATTGTTAGTGTTAGTAGTAAAGTGTATTTTTAATTTAAAAATGTTAAATTGAGAATTTTGCACTGAAGATGACGGCCGAATGTCGGATAGCGCTAGCCATGCCTCACTGATGTTGGCCATCGTTTCTAGGAGCTAGAACAGTGATTCTCAACCTTTTTTTCGTCACGGTACACTTTTAATAATTTAAAAATTTGGCGTCACACTAACGATAAGATAAATTTAAAAAAATCTTACTAAACCAGTATATAGGGTCGCTAAAAAGTGTGGAAACACGCCACCCCCGCGCAGAAACGTTAAGAAATAGACAAATGAAATTTGAAGAGCTTAAAGAAGGTATTTTTAGCCATGTTTTGCGAAGGTAATTAAAAATACCTTTCAAGATAAGTATAGAAACCCTTATATTATTAAATTCGCCTTAGAAATCCCTATCGAAATCTGGAGTCATATACAGGGCGATCCATTTAAAGAAATTCAATTAAAGATTGGATCTTAACTGTCTTTGCAAAGCATGGCAAACAATGCCTACTTTAAGATGTCCAAATTTCATTTGTCTATCTCTTATCGTTTTTGCAGGAGCAGCGTGTTTCCATACTTTTTAATAGTGAAACCCCTGACAAAAGAATAGCGATTATCTCCAAAACCTTTCAAGATATGTATAGCAACCTTGATATCATTGAATTTGTCTTGAAAATCTCTATTCAGATATGAGGTCATATACAGAGTGTTCCATTTAAAAAATTCAATATGGCGGCCGTACAAAAACAATTAAAGATTTGTTTTTAATTTTCTTCGTAAAATATGGTAGAAAATACTTACTTTAAGCTCTCCAAATTCTATTTGTTTATCTCTTACCGATAATAAAATGAAAATATTAAAAATCATTTTGATACATTTATCCTTAGGAAATGCTCTATTCAAACCGTTACAGTACTGTATCATTGCAATATTGATAAATAACTAAAGGACAGAGAAAACACGAAAAAAATTGAAAATGCTTATCTTATTTTTAAATTTCAATATGTAT
>VTPC01090686.1:0-94162 GCA_011009095.1 Ignelater luminosus
CCAAAATAGAGAAAATCGATTTAGTTAAAGATTAAACTTTTCTTTCCATCAAGTTACCTGCAATGACCCACTAGCCAATCCAACCAATTTGTGGATACACTAGTCCACTTACTGCTCCTTCGTCGACCGGCAGCTTGGCTAGTTTTCTTGTGTAAATTTCTTTGAGAAAGCTAATCTAGCTGAGGATCATACTTTTTACTTTCCACTAGACCACCAGATCATTAGAAATTATTCCCTGCATCTCTCTTTTCATTCTTCTACTGCTTTCGTTGCTCTTACTTTCTAAATATTCCTGTAAAACTAATCTGATTGAAAGTTTGGATTTACTCTTCATCAAACAACCTACAGTAATCCATTACTCTTGACTATCAGAGCATGGTCGGAGTTAGGGTATTTAGCGTAGAGCTCTGCACGGGCCGAAATTGACAGGCCCGGCCCGACTGGGAAAAAACTTGATTGAAACTCGAAAACATTTCGGTAATTTCTTGATCGACCCGAACAGCCCAAGAGGCCGGACAGAAAAGCCCGAAAGGTCGAGAAGTCTAAAAGGCCTGACAGACCCGTATGGCCAACATGCCCGATAGACCCGAAGGGCCGACAGGCCCGACGGCACGAGAGGCCCAAACGATCCGACAGGCTAGAGAGGCTCGAGCGGTCCGACAGGCACGGAAAGCCCGCAGAGCCAAAAAGTTAAAAAAATTCGATATGACCCGACAGGTCCGAGAGACAGGTCTGATATATCCGAAGGACCAAAAAGTCCAAAAGATTTCATGGCCCGAAATACCCAAACGATCCGTCAGGCCAGAAAGGTCCAAACGACAAGACACACTTGAGAAATTCAAAAGCTCGATGGACTCGAGAGATTCAACAGGCTCCAACATCTCGGCAAGACCGAACAACAGGACGCAGGCCCGAAAAGCCCGATAAATTTTCTAACTTTAGAGGCTCTGTTTTACTAACCCTTCACTATTCCCTCAACAACTTCTACAACCATCTACTCTTGTTTCCTCCGTTCTCTGCCCGAACCTACCTGACTTCCATATGAAAGTGAAGATATCAGTTCAAGTAAGAGAGCTCGACTTATTGATGAAACTGCCTAAAATGTCTTAAACATCAGGCTGTCATAGCCCTCATATTCTTCCAGAAAGTGGAACGACGTTTTATTGCCATCCCCACGTTCGTCTTTTATATCTATGAGCGACAGGTGTCTTCTTGAGGTGTGGTGGTCCTTGTAGATTCTTCAGAATCTACCTTCTACCTAGAACAGCTGCCAGAATATCGCTGTCGGCTTAATCTTTTTTCTAAGTATTTACTTAACCTCTTGCGCAAAGGGTAGAGATCTACCGTACAATATGAGAGAATTACTTTAGTCTTAGATGGATTGACAAAAAAGCTGTTTTTGTGATAGTGCCGGCCATTTGCATTCGGCCGCAGGCGACGTTGAGGAAGCGACCAGCGACTAACACTAGCCCGTTGTCTGCGTGTGCCTAAGCAAGACACCAAAGATGAAATGCAATTGATTTCAAAAATGTAACTGACATTAAAAGTTAAGTTACTGTAATAATTTTATTTCCAATACCAATTTCAGAATTTCAATTTTAAAACTTTTAGGACATGCATCATTGATGACCTAGTGTACTTTCTTCTTCAAAATGCCGCCCGCGTGCTGCGCACACCATGCACACGCAATTGAAACGGCGCTATCGGGAAGATAAAGTTTAAATAAGCTTTTTCTAAGCAAGGTTATAGCAAGGAGGTTTAAAATGAGGTCAAGATGTTACAGCCGTTGATGAAGAACGTGGAGCACGACGGTAGACAGCCAGACGCGGCCTCAGATTAAAGCATGCTCCTAGACTAACGATTACTTACTTTGAGAAGATTAGAAAGTGAAAGAATGCACTACGATTTCTGCGGGCGATTACAGAACAGGCGAGTGAACTCGCGTTGAAACGAAGAAGGCGAAAACCCACCGAAAAATTTCTACATAACTCGACAACTTCAATCCGACACTGTTTCCACGTTATATGTGCCCAATCTTCAAGAGCAGCTGCAATTTGCGGGAAGTTGTGATTGTTTTAAATGCATAATCATTCTCTTTGCAAAATTTCTAAAATTTTTTTCATAATACAGAGTTTTTTTTTTGTTTATATTAATTAAAATTCTTATTCTGCTTTGTGTAGTTTTTTGCTAAATTTCTATAAAACCTCTTGTTCATCTACAGAACAAAACACTCAAAATTACTTGAATAAATTAGAGAAATATTTTTAAAAAAATGTACTTATTGTCAGATTTTGCAATCTTAAATAAAATGTTGCTGCTGCACTTCTCTTTAATTTTAAACAACATAACTACGTAAAAATATTTACAATAGTATATTAAGTTGAAATAAAATAAATCTAAAAAATCAGCAGTCGTTTGAATAACTAAAAGAATCGAAGGAATAGATATTCCGCAAAATAACAAACAAAAACCTTACACTTTGGTCCTTCGAGCCGGACGAATCAACATTTGAAGTTAAAATATAGTGAAAATACAAAAGGAAAGAAGCTGTTAAAATCGAAAAATCGTCGATTGGGAGTGATCGGGTAATTACAACGCATCTTAACTGCAAAACGGGAACTTAAAAGTGATGCAAGAAGGTACATGGATACGAAGAAGTTGGGTGTCATAGCGCAATCTTAGGAAATCTGAAACAGAATTTGAGTAACAATTTTCTATCTTCATTTTATACTGCATTTTAGCCATTTAACCATTTATTTTGAATAGTAATTAAGTCGTTTCTTTACTTCTCTCTCTACTACTTTGAACCGTATTTAAAATGCCTAAAGAAAAGAAGGAACTATTAAACGAGCTGTTTAAAGAAACAGACAGAGCAGATCATTAAAACTCTTGACATCACGGAGGCAAATTACGATGTAGCTTAGCAAACGGCAAACAAGCATCTAAACTACGAATAACAATCAGCGCGTAATTAAATGAATTCTTCCACACAAAACCCTTCAATAGTTCCCTATTTGTCACAAGCAAAATTAGCACCCTTTATCCACAGCTTTAGTCCATATTTTGAATGAGCAAAGGGATACTATTGGTTGCAGGGCGCTTTTAGATTCTGAACCGCAAACATCCTTTATGACTAATGAATTGAGCTCAAAATTACTACAACTTAGAACAACAAAAATTAATTTACGTATTACAAGTATAAATCTAGCGTCAAAGATGATTGAAGATTAAGACTTAATAACTTTAGCAAAAGAATTGCTGACAATGTATCTCAGATTTTATTCAAGCTGGCTCATTTAGAGGTATATGTTGCAAACTCATTGATATTTCATCTGGCATATTAGTGGGCAAGATGCAAATTTTATTGACTGCGCGTTTGAGAATTTCACTATTTGTTTTTATAGACACTTCCCTTTACATTATCTGTCCCACCGTGCGCTTCCACAATTTTTCTTATTTTCCATAACATGGGAGGAAGATTTTCTTCTTTAAGTAGAATTCAAGCATTCTTTTTGAAATATCGTATCCATTTAGTTCTATTTTGTAATGTAATCAACAAACCATTTGTTCATAATCTAAAAGAAATTTGAAGATATTATTTAAATAGCCTAACACCAGCCTCCTAAATACCACCCATAGAAGGCAACCTTGCAGAAGTTTTATGCCATGTAATAGAATTATTCCGTAACATTTAAAAACCAGTCTCAGGTTAAATTGACAGTAGATTCAATTTGGTGACAAAGCATATAGAAATATACAGATAAACCTAAATCATAGAGAGATGGTGTAATGAGAATCGCCTTTTGATCAATCCATCTAAGACTGAGGTAATTCTCTTCACAGAAAAAATGAAAATGGTTGGTTTAAAGGAATCCATATCGTACGGGTCGATTTGTACTGTTCTCACAAGAGGTCAAGTAGTTAGAGGTGGTTTTGGGAAGGAGATTTATCTGGAAGTCACATATTGACAGGTGGTAGATGGGCTCTGGGAAATCAATCCTCAAATAGCCTACTGGATCTCCACAGCAATTATCAGACTTAGTACAGTGTGTCCAGTTTAAAAATGACCTACACGGGGATATTGGAAACGGTAATAGATACAAGATTGATTAAATGGGGAAAAAGTTTCGTATTTATATGTCAATAAATAATCCATGGTTACATTGACAATTATCTGCCCCGTTTCAAAGATACAGGGTAAAAACCAAAAAAAGTTCATTTTATAAAATCCTGATTTATTTATTTGTTATTACAGATAAATGAACAATATTTTCAGAAACGAAATAGCGGCTAATGATGATTTCAAAAACGACTTCAAAAAAATGCTGGGCCTTCTAGATTTTACGTACTCGTATCCAACTTTTGTTTTTGTTATGGGCGCCATATTGGATTTTTACATTTTTGAAATTGTCATAAAAAGAGCTTTTCAATCATGTACAATATGACTATGTTTAAAGAAGAAAAATTACAAGAAAATACAAAATTAAGATTTAACCGTAGTAGGCCTTGAGGTAATAATATTAGTTGGACTCTATAAAGACCACTACACCTTAAGAAGGCACCCGTTGCTCATAGATGTAGAGGAAGAACGTAGGAATGGCAATGAAACGTCGTTCCACTTTCTGAAAAAATGTGACGGAACCGACCGTCTTTTGTTTTTTTTTTGACAAATATTCTATATCTCAAGAACGGTTGATGCTATAGAGTTGGGACTTTGAAGGGTAGGTGCGCTTGAGGAAAGGCTTGCAGAATATGCGTGCGGGATCGACCGCATTTTGTCTTGTTGTTTTGGTAGACATTCAGTATTTCGGAAACGACTGTTCCTATAGAGATGGGACTTTAGTAGGTAGCACCTGAGAGAAAAGCTTGCAGAAGATATGTCTGGGAGCGACCGCATTTTGTTTATTTTTGGCAGACATCCCATATCTCAGAAACGGCTGATTCTATAGAGATGGGTGCGATGGGGGAAAGGCTTGCAGAAGATTCATGTAGAACCGATTGTAGTTTGTGTTTTGTTTTTATTTTTTGGCAGGTACCCTGTATCTCAGTCACCGATGCTGTCGTGTTCGAAGACCACACACGACTCGTCTGCAAACAAAAAAGGTGGTCACACCTCTTGTTATTCCGAGAGACTTAAAAAGTCGGAGCGTCGCAGAGAAAAGAAGTACTAGATATTTGGAAGGAATTTTATGAAAGAAAGTTCAAAAGTGCAAATCAAATAGATGATGATAAGGACAAGAATACGGAAAGAGAGGAAGATCGAGGTATATATGAGGAGATGAATAAGAAAGAGATAAAGTAAAGAAATATAAGAATAAGAAAGGCAGGGGGAAGATGATAAAATAATAAATGAAGCAAAAGTAACACGGGATAAAAAACTAATTAAGTGCAAAGATCAAAGTCTACGTTATTTAGGAAGTACTACATCAGATAATGGGAAATTTGTATTTGAAATCACAAAACAAGACAGAAAGAATAATGTCTATCATGGGTCTTACGATAAAATCAAGATATAAAGTTCCTAAGAAGAATAAATGGAACAATCACGTCTGACAGTGTCAGGAACAAACGACGTAACGAGATATTACTGCTGCACGTCACGTACTTGAATTTAGTCTATACTTCTCTTAAATTTTCAACAACACAAATATATAAAAACCTTGCATTGTATCATTCTGTTCCACTTTTGTTTTTATTATTCAGTTACAACCCCACACTTACCATTAATCGCTTAGAATCGCATAATCAGAAAACAGAAAACGTATAAATATAATGTGACGTAAGATTGCGCAAAGGAAACAAAAACAAAGCTCAGTTCTTATTTGTGTTTTGTTAAATTACAACCTCCTTGAAAGAGTTGTCAAACAAATTGTAATTTGTCACCTTGAGGATACATAAATACCAGGCAACACGATTCTTAATAAAAAATTTTTTGTTTGGTAGAAAATTGAAAATCGTCAACATTTTTAAAATTATCGATGTTTTCGAAGAAATCTTAAAGCAAATTATGATGACACCAATGAACTTTCTCCCTTAGAAAGTACTACTATCGTAAATCTCTCATTTACACTAATTATCTCTGTTTAATTGTTGTTTTCCAAATAATACGAGATCATAGATCTGTATACTTTCAATAGTTAAACGTTTATTATTAGTTGTAATCCATTAGTCTTAACAGTCAGTTCATATATTTAAAACGTAGTTGTGTAAATTGTGATTAAAATAATTTTTTATAAAGCCTTTAGAGACTAAATAAAACATAATTCGCGGTATCGTAGACTATTACTAAATGAAACGCCTGGTATAAAAAAAGGTGTAGTTGATTGTTGATGTCGGAAAAAAGTAAAGTTCAGGCTATAACTTAACAAAACAACAAGAGCTGTGTTGAAAAGATACAAAGATACCTATTTAATACGATTAAATTTGAGATATATCATTTATTTAAAAATAAAACAAAATGTCGTCATAGTAAAATGATGTACTTAGTATCTTTTTATTAAACTATTGTGTTCCTTAGTAAAACCACTTATTTTTACGTATTAACGCAGTAACTTTGCCATATCAATCCAAGAAAACTAACCATGAAGTTTTCCAAATTAACTTTATTATTAATATTTGGTTTTACGATTATATTTATATTAATATCCACAATCTGCTTTTATACGATAAAAAGCTTCAAATCTTCCAAAACGGCTATTCGTCCTCATATCATCTTAATTGTGGCCGATGATGTGGTAAGTAACTTAAGGTATTTTCTATCTTATAGTTCTCCTAACAGCGATAACCCGAAAAGGGTTGGAATGATGTAGGATTCCATGGTTCAAATCAAATTCCTACACCTAATATCGATGCTTTGGCTTACAATGGAATTATTCTGAACAGATTTTATACGGCACCATCATGTACCCCGTCCAGAACTGCATTATTGACAGGACATAATCCTATTCGTTTTGGTAAAGGAACGATATCTTGTTAAATTTTCCGTTAAAACGATAGTTTTCAATGTTTAGGTCTTCAGGGAATTCCTATAGCAGCAGGAGAAAACCTGCATTTACCTATCGATGTGCCAACATTGCCTGAGAGATTAAAAGAATTAGGTTACAAAACCCATCTAATAGGAAAATGGAATTTAGGGGCTGCATTTAGGAATGTGACACCCAATGGTCGAGGATTTGACAGTTTTTTCGGTTATTGGAGTTCATACATTAGTTATTTTGATCATGAAGGTAGAGCTAGTGTAAGTATTGTTTCATAAATGCTTACCGACGCACGTTCGATTAAATTTTGTTTTTTAGAATATGACTGGATTCGATATGCATTCTGATTTTGAACCAGCTTGGGATACGTATGGTCAATATGCGACTCATTTGTTCACCGAGATAGCTGAGAAAATGATGCGGAAACATAACGTGAAAGAACCCATGTTTCTAATGCTATCTCACTTGGCTGCCCACTCGGGAAAAAACGGGACAGAGCTTGAAGTACCTGATGATGAAGAAAATGATAGAATATTTGGTTATATTGATGATGTAAAACGAAGGCGATATGCAGGTTAGTTGATAATTCATTGTTTGCTTTGCTAACTTAATTATTAGTCAGTTAAACGGCACCTTTATTAAAGGAATAATTCATGAAATGGATAAATCCGTCGGTCGTGTCATGGAGATACTGGCGGAGAGAAAAATGCTTGATAATTCCGTTGTTATAATTTTGTCAGATAATGGAGCTCAGACTTCCGGAAATTTAGGAAACGCGGGTTCGAACTGGCCACTACGTGGGGTGAGTGATTTTGTTTCAAATCTTAAGAGATGTTTCCACATTTAGATGTGACGACTGTAACAGCGGTCCCATGATTTTAAATTTTGGAGTATTGTATTTTCACAACATTTGACCAACTCTAATTATTTTATTTACAAATAGCAATAATCAAATGTTAGTTTTATGTGAAACTGTTTCATTATCAGAAATTAAAAACCTTTTAGATAGTATTCATTGTTTAGTACTTAATAAAAACTCGTATTTTATTAGCTTAAGATGACTGTCCATGAAGGAGGTGTAAGAAACTTTGCTGCAGCTTACAGTCCACTATTCCAAAAGCCCAGACAAGTCAACAACGATCTCTTATTTATTGCAGATTTGCTGCCTACATTTTACGCTGCTGGAGGTAAACTTTCCATTAATTAAACTTTTCTGTTTTAAAGATCCAATTTAATGATACTGTCTCAGGGGGAAATATTGAAAATTTAGGCCCAATGGATGGAATCAATCAATGGCAACTACTAACAGAAAATGCGAGATCGAAACGTTCCGAGGTATTGTTACATCTTGATGAGGTGAGATTCACTGCCGGTTATATAAGCGATTATGGCCGCTATAAATTAATTAACGGTTCAACGCTGTCTGAAGATTATGACTTGTATTATGGAGAAGATGGTCGTGGAAATTCTAGTCCTCCTTATAATATAAATGCGGTAATCAACAGTTCTGCTTATATTGCCATAGGAAAGAATATTCCGGTCGATGAGATGCTTCAATTGCGAAAAGAAGCTACTTTGGGAAATTGCCGAAAGCCTATTAGTCCTGACAATAAATGTACTTATAAAAATTGGTGCCTTTATGATTTATTTGACGATCCGTGCGAAACCACAAACATTGCTTCTACTCATCCAGAAGTTGTAAAAAGATTAGGTGAGAAACTTACAGAAGCTTGGAAATATTTAAAGCCGCAAAAGCCTAAAATTGTGGATCCGAAGTCTAATCCGATTTATAACAATAACACTTGGTTTACGTGGTTAGACGATTAGTATTGACCTATAAGTTGTAAATAATTAATTAATGTGATAGTTAATAGTGAGAAATATAAATATTTCAAAGTGCTTTTGATAAGAAGTTAAAATAATTAGTATCTGTTTTACAGTCATGATGCAATAAAACTTATGACGTAAAAATGTGAAATTTTTTACTGTAAAGTATAAATGGTTCCCTGTCCTTTTTGACTGCTTTTTAGTCGTACTTGCCTAAAAAGTAATATAAATATTGGCTAACTGATAACAGTTTTAATTTTATACACAACAACAAAGATTAAAGGAAATGTGTGTTTTACAATAACTTCAAGCTATCATTTATTTAATGATGACCAAACAGTAAATCTTACAAACTACTATTCTCTAATTTTATTGTTAAAACTCAATCTTATTTTTCTCCTACATTGTGACTTTTTTAAGGTGGTACACTCGCGAAAACGATAACACCGTTATAGGTAGAAATGAACTAAATTAATTAACCTTGAATAATTAAGATGACATCTGCCAAAGTCAAGTTAAGGTTATGGAGAATACAAATACTGACAGAAAACAAACGAAAACCAATTTCAATAATTAATTTTGTTTCATTTGAACTACTTTCAATGTAAATTTTTAGCTTGCATGTTAGCATCTATCTTTCATTACCTACTTAAGTTTAGTTAATTTACTACCAACTTAAAAGCAACAGTCACAGTATTCATTGAATCCCTGGTACAAAAAATAAAACAATCATCAACGTTAAGTTTCTCATATTATAGGTTACGCAGATTGGGTTTCTTTTTGATAGCACGTTAGTGATTCTTATTTGGGTTCATGAAGCTCTTAATAGCTGATTCTTTGATGAACAATTATTTGCATAATAAATTAGGTACTAATTTAACGATTAATCGATTATTATTTTATCATTTTGAGTAATCGTTTAATTGAAACAATTGATTATTTTTTTAATCGATTATCTATTATTGAAATTGATAATCACTCGGTCCTAGTCCTTACAGATCCTAAGTGTGCGTTGACCGCCATATTGAAAAGATGTCGACTGCATTCCTGCTCTCGAATCTTTATTTTTGTCTTTTGAATATTCCATTACGAATTTTGATAATAAAGTATTTAGTTAAAAAGAACAACTTAATAGTTACACTAAGGAAAAATCGTTTATGCAATACAGGTACGAGTAATGTGTTTGTTTTTATTGTAATGATTTGATTCTATCTTCGGCAGTGACGGCCCGTCGGGTGACGCAATGAAGCGCTGCCTCACCTAAGATTTCAGCTAAATGTTTTTTTATCTACAAGCTGATTTGAAATTTTTTAACTTTTTTTCGTCACAAATTTTATACGGTCTTAAACTTTCTTTTATTTTATAAATTTATTTACCTTCTTTAATATAATTTATTGTATTTACATATATCATACGTGTCACAGACTGCAAGTTAGTAGTAACAAATTTTCATCCCTACGGATACCTAAACCCTTAGATCATAAACCTCTCCTATCGTTCAAATGAGGCAGATTTGCTATACCTGCTCAGCTGCGTCAGCCCATTACAGTTACTATAGTGTGTGATAAGTCGGTTGTCATGACAACTGGAACATCTTGTATATTTTGTAACCCAACAAGTGTTGCAGATTTCAAACCTGCCTACCTGTCTGCTTTAAGTGCAGGCTGCGTAAGGCAAATGTTGAAGTTTGTCATTGCGCCGGTTTTTTAATTACAAATACAACGTTTCTTTTATAAGATCCACTTTGTATTTTATTAGAAACATCCTTTTCACGGTGGAATGAAGACGATAAAAAAGACTTTTTGAGTTGTAAAAAGCCTACACCTGTATTAAATGTAACTCAAGTTGCAAATATAAAAGGTAATGCGTATAAATGGAATTTTAAAGATTCCTGGTACTCAGACTTCGAGTGGTTGTGTGAAAGTTATTATTTATTTAAATTTTATTTTTATTTATTTAAATAAGCTTTTCTGTGTGTCCTGTTTAATTATTAGTGTTAAAGTTAAGTGTGTGGAACAAGAACGGATTTAATAATGTTAGTAATGTGACTCGTGGTCTTCACAAACATGTAGCCTTCATCGAGCATATGCGTTGTGCACTAGGTTTCTCTTGAAGAAAAATTTAAGTAATGAGGATGCTTTAAAAGAAAATTCCAGGTTGTATATTAAAAGGTTTAATGAAAATGTTGCAGCTCAACCGACGTTTATGCAATTGTCTATTCGTGCAGCGCTTTACTTGGGCCAGCAAGAATTAGCTTTTCGGGGTCATGATGAAAACGTATCTTCTGTTAATAGCGGCAACTTCAAGGAACCGCTGGAAGAATTTATATTAATAAGCCCTGTAGACATCCAAGAGCAATATAAACAAATCCAAAAGAGTGTTTTCCGGCGATATATTGATGAATGAATATGTCGAGAAGGAAATAATAGACTGAATTTTTTCTATTCAAGTGAAGGACACCACAGACATTGTCCAAAAATCTGAAGGTAGCTTTATAATTAAGTATGTCAATGCCAGCGGAAAATTAGTGGAACGATTCTTGGAGTTTTATGGTACCAGTTCCAGCCGAACTGCTGAAACGTTGTTTAATCTTGCACCGACATGCCTTGAAAAATTTGATTATAAATCAAAGCTTATAGGACAATGTTTTGATGTCTTTAGACGACAATTAAAGAAAGTAGTGCCGCAGGCAGTTTTTGTTTATTGCTTGGCACATCGTTTAAATTTAGTGTTTTGTAATAAAACAGGAAAGTATTTTTAAACATTTTCTCGATCGGGGGGGGGGGGTACCAATTCTGCTTCACCCATTTGTGAAGTCACGAGCCGCCATTGATCTTCGGAACGGAAAGTTCAGTCGAGATAGGATACCTGCAATTGGCCTTTGTTTTCCTCTTAATGTTTGATTGTAATATTGAAGACAAAACCCACTGAGTCTGGAATATCAAGAAAAATGGAAAGAAAGAATTCTCCGACCAACCATTTGAACACCGCTTACTCTCGTCTAGTTATTTCAAGACGACCTGTCACGAGAGCGCTCAACGTGCAAATGACAGAGCCATCCGGAGGTGCCCCGGATACAACACCATCATACAGAAAGGAGAACACCATCCGGGCAAGTCAGATATAAGCAGCGCGCCTGGCCTAGATCTTTCTCTCTCTTTCTCTCTCTCTTGGGTCCAGCACTCCACCGAAAAAACATCTCTATCTCAATTCATGTAAATCTATTTAGAAAATATTTGTTGTGATTATATGAAATGGATGTAGCACCAAATGCGGCCACCGACCCCGCACCCACAGACGCCGTCAAGAGCTTCTGCTTTCCTGAAGCGCTAACCTAGTCCCTTGATTCGCCAATTGATGATAGATAACGTCCGTGCCGACGCCACCACTACACCGTAGTAGCCACGCTAGACGACGCCGCCCTCCAATAGATATCTAATTTATTAATAAACCAGCCAGCTACAAATCTGTACGACAGCGCGAAAAATGCGCACTCTCGCCTCCGATAAGGTGTCCGACTCCGTCCTGAAAACACTCTAGCTCCAGGAGATACCGTCTAAGCTACGGGTAGTGCTATCCGGCAGCAGCAACTTCGGTAAATTGGCCGCCATTGCCGACAAAATCATGGAAGTAAGCGTGTCCGCCCCAATGTCAGTCAGCCACCGATTACGCAGGGGAGTTTTTCAACCACCGCTGTCGCTGCCTGCTTCAACGCTGGAATCTCTGAAATGACAAGTGGCAACGCTAACAAAGATCTTACAACAGTTGCAATTTATACACCGTGTAGAGAGTACCATCACACCAGCCCAGCAGAATCAGCAACCAGAGAAACGACACCCGCAGCTGCCAGTGGAAGCGATTGTCGAAGGCAGCCTTTCTAACAGACAAGCGCACCGGCCTACCATTCCTCGTCGACACGGGCTCTGACGTCTCCGTCATACCACCAACCCCATTCCATCGGAACCGCACTCTGTTCAGATTTAACCAGCACGCCTCTGCCGCCAACAGTTTCAAAATAGTCACATATGAAACCCCAGTGCTTTCAGTAAACTTTCAGCTAACCCACGAGTTAAAAAAATGCATTTATATTGCCCCCGTTGCAAAACCAATAACGGGTGTAGACTGTTTGCGTGAGCACGGACTCCTAGTGGACCTAAGAAACAATCGCTGAAGTCGCCCTACCGCGCTCTAGTTTGGAAGTTCCCAGACCTAACCCGGCCATTGCCGATACCTCCGCAGAACAAACACGACTTCGTCGTCTGCCCCCGGAAAAATTACAAACAGCCAAGGCCGAATTCGCGTACATAATGGTACCGAAAACAGAACCCGGTCAGTGGCGACCTTGTACTGATTACCGCCGCCTGAACGCCATCACAGCACCAGATTCTTGCCCGATCGCGCACATACAGGGCTTTGCCACCCGGCTGGAGGGATACACAGTTTTCTC
Organism: Ignelater luminosus; assembly: GCA_011009095.1. Taxonomy (NCBI): domain Eukaryota; kingdom Metazoa; phylum Arthropoda; class Insecta; order Coleoptera; family Elateridae; genus Ignelater; species Ignelater luminosus. Next base: position 13,252 of record VTPC01090686.1, read on the forward strand.
GAAAATGAATCTCATCCGGGTGTACCATCAGATTCCAGTCGCCGAATCGGATAAGCCTAAGACTACTGTCTCGGCACCTTTTGGATAATTCGAATTTCCAGTGATGACTTTCTGCCTATCCGCTGCGACACAAATTTTTTATGGACAAAGTAATCGAATAACTTGATTACTGTTGTTGTCATATAGACGATATCCTGATCCTATCCGCAACTCCCGCGGAGCATATTCACCACGTGGAAACATTGATTACAAGCCTGCAAGCCTACTATGTTGCAATAAATTTGACCAAGTGCGTTTTCGAAGCAAAGTGAAATTGAGTATCTCGGTATGCGATCTCCGCTATCAGATCTCAACCGCTACTGACTGATTGACAACCATGAGCAACTTTCTATGCCCGAGCACGGTAGAAGAATTATGCCGATTCCCAGAGATGCTGAATTTCTACAGAAGATTAATCCCGGGCTCAACTCGTCTGGAAACACCGTTAAATGCATACTTTACTGACAGCATCCGCAACAACAGGTGGCCCATCGAGTGGACCAGTGAGACCGCTGTCGCGTTCGATGCCGGCAATCAAAGCCTTGCGAGTTCATCTGTAGTGGCTCATCCTGTCCACGACGAGTGCCTGCGTCTAACCACCGACACCTCCGACGTTGCCATTGATGTGTCCTGGAGCAGTACACCCACAACACCTGGCAGCGGCTAGGTTTTAACTTCACCAAGTTAAGCCGACGAGTAACCTTCCACACAGACTACAAGTTCCCTCACCTTCTCCTTCAGACAACGGGTCTGTAAAGCATCTCCTCGACAGCTACAGGATCTCGACTTTATAGGTCAATTCTCCATCGCTATTCCTCACATCTACAGTAGTGACAGCACCGTGACCGACGTACCTGAAATATTACACAAGCGAATCTTTAACTCAAAGAACCAGCTGTCGCAGCCGAGCAACACTCAAAACCATCTGCGACCAACATGTGTGGCCGTCCATAAGAAAAGATATCGCACAATAGTCAAGTGCCTGCCCCCGCTGTCAGCAATTCAAGATTTACCGCCATACCAAACGCCTGCTGCAAGATTGTCCCATACCTAATGGCCTCTTCAAAAACATCAATTTGAACTCTCGGGGATTCAAATACATCCTAACCATAATAGATCGCTTTAGCAGGTAGGTCAAAGCAGTGGCCGACATCACCATTGACGCCTTCGCCGCCACCTTCTACTCAAACTGGGTAGCCCGCTTTGGTTCTTCGCAGACCATCACGACGGATCAAGGTTGTTAGCTCGAATCTGCCCTGATGCCCTAGGACGATACAAGCCTGTAGCGATAGTATTCTGGAGCGCTGGCACCATTGTCTTAAAGTCGTTATTGCGTGCCACTAAACCGACCGTTACCCACGGTACTGCTAGGCCTTCGCACAGCTCACAAAGCGAACCTGCAAGTACTGCCCGCCGAGATGATGTAAGGTTTGCCACTCCGCATACCCAGCAAAATTCTTTTCGAGCAAGATCAACTCCTCCGGATCCATGCAGCTTTTCCGCTCAGATAAAAAAACATGTACGCCATATACACCCATTACCGACGGCACATCATAGTTGACACGCGATCTTTCTCCACCCGAACTTGAATACGTGTTCGCATATATTCTTTCAAGGCGACGTCGATTATTTTTGACGTTATCCATAAAATGTCTTTCACGTAGATTTTTTCTTAAATTTGAAAATACAAAATAATCTGACGGGATTAGGTGCGGACTGTACGGGTTGTAATGAACTTCCTGTAATCCACATCTACGAATCGCAGCCTGTGCAATTTGTGATTTATGAACTGAGGCATTGTCATGAAGCAGCTTCACGCCGCTAGTGAGTTTTTTCGCGCCTATTCTGCTTAATAGATTTTCTTAATTAGATAAAACTTAACCATAATATGCTGTTATAATCCTACCATCTATTTTATAGTCAATTAGAAGTGTTCGCTCAGAGCCTAAAATATTGTTGAAATGACTTTTGTTGCAGATGCAACAAAATTTTCTAGGTAGCTCTGAACAACACGCCTTAGTTCCTTTACTTTCTCCTTGGGTTCAGGATCATAAAAATAAATCTTACGTTTCAACCACGTCACAACACCGTAGAGTTTTCATCAAACCCTCTACAACATGAAATTATTTTCCTCTTTTGAGAGCAAGCTTGAGAGGTCCGAACGGCTCGACAGACGCAAATGTCTAGAGAAGTTCGACGTCAAAGAAGCCCGATAGGCTTTTGTAATCAATTAATCGATTATTGAGATTACCACCAATGATCTAAAGAAAACAACTTCTGATCCGTCTTTACATAGCATCCACAGAAAAAGTCATCAATAAATGCAATTATATTTTGCAAGCAGTTATCCATCCCAGATCATCTGAGATTGTATTGGCATTTTGCTATGTTAATATTATTGAATAGTTTGCTAATTTATTTGTGACGGTTGTAGATAAACATTATCTTGAATGAAATAAAATGAAACATTATTTTATTATCTTTTATTTATAGATAATCGAAAGCCTTTTAAATTGATTTAATTGTTGTCTGTCATTATTTTAATTGTAAATTGTTTATTTCTGTGATGTGCACCGTTCTATAATAAATTATGCGGGTACTACCATCTATAAATTTATTATAACTTAATGGTTACAATATAATGTAAACATAATATTAGATCACAAGGTAAACAGCATCTGGTACATATAACACAGCAGAATTGTGAACACTTGACCTCTGCATCTCGTAAAAACCACTTACCATTTGAAGCCCAGATTACTGTTGATATTTATGCTATAAATAATTGTGTATAATACACAAACGTATTTAGAATTAACAAGAACACCAGTAAGAAGAAGAAAAATTAAAAAAAAAGATGTTGACTTTGAATTTGTGGAAATGTCTGATAATAATTTGTTTGTATTTTACAATAAAAACAACGAGTTCACAAATTGCTGCTCGTCCTCATATAATCCTAATTGTAGCAGATGATGTGGTGAGTACCTGTTTGTTTTCCTTTGTTTCATAGTTTATACAGGCTGTTTTTGTGACTATCAGACATAAGTGATTGGTCAGAAATAAAACACATGACATTTGTTGTTAAATTTGCCCCATATTCTAACAATGGTTACTTCTAGAATTTCATATCTCACTAATTATTCAGTTTCCAATTAAAAGACCAATGACTGCTACGCAACAATTTGAATACATTATGCACGGTGTAGATGATTAAGCGTATGATTTTTGTCCGATTTTAAAATTTTAGATCTACGTAACCTGGTGTCCTGCCGCCCGCCGCATACATCGCAATAAGTATGTCAATCACGTAAATGTATCTTGTTATAAATTGATTAGAACAACGCCAAAATGTTTGAAAAAACTATAACGTAAGCACAAAGCAGTGTTTGGTTCATAAAAGTAATCAAATTGCTAAAACTATACTTACTTTTAAACTTGAAAAAACAATTAAGGTTAAAATATTAACGCCAATAAAATGTCACAAGATTATTTGAATTTATAATTGACAGTAGCTGCAAGCAACATAACGGAATAATTCCCTATTTATTAAACACACTAAAATAACTGTCAGATGCTTGTCTATTCATAGGTTAGGTAATCACATTTTCCAATTAAGATTAAAGTAATAATTTCGTGTATTAAGGGTACAGTCTAAAAATAAACAGTTTTGTTATTATTAGCATCCCATGATTACACGTAAAAGAAAGTGAATACAAACAAATTTTAAACAGTATTGCAGCAGAAATTGTAGAATTAAAGGTTAACGTTTTTGCAGTGCCAGTAATACGTCAAAACAAAATCCCTACTCTAGGTTAGTATATGACTTTCTAACATATAATTTTACAGTCTGTCACTTTTACGACCTGCCAACATAAAGCTAAATATGCGGGAATATAATCTATAATGAATCTTGTCGGAATGAACTTCGTAAGAAAAATTCAACCTTTACAAGCTAAATTACTCACGTTGACGATACAAACAAAATGTTTGCAAAGGTAATACCCTTTTAGGAAAGTACACTTCAAAAACGCCTTTATAAGCTATAAGTTTTCAGCCGTTATACTCTACGACCACAAATGTACCTTGTCAATTGTATTGATACAGACAGTCAAAAGTTTATTCTGTTTGTTCACAACGAAGCTAGCAAGGTACACGTTTGCACAATGTAAGAAACTATCAATCAGACCCTGATTTTTTGTTTATTTTAACGAAAGGAATCAGCTGACAAGCGTTGTTGGTGAACTTGTGAATCACCCTGTCCCCCTAAAGTTGTTCATACATTAATTATTTCAATAAGTAATCTTACGATTTGGTAACAGATTTCCGACCGTGATATTACTAAATACGTGAAGCTTAATTTTGAGATGCTTCTATCTCCTATGGTCAGACCACATACGTTTATGCGCTTCTCAGGGTGTCTTAATTACAGTACCTTTTGTGTGACTTCTGAGACGTTTTCAAACTATTGTGACATCACATACAATGGCTCTTTCCGGATCGCAGACGACTAGGACAGCGTTCCTCAGCGTGCCATCCCGTGTTCTTAAAAGTAATTCTGCCTCAACCGCGAGACCTTTCGACTCTGCAATGGTCTTGAGTCTTTTATCAGGTGCCAATGAGTGAGCGAACAACCTTGAAGGACATGACTGGAGCTTTCTATTTTATTTCAGCCAGCTCTGCATTGCCTCATATACCGTGGGTAATAAGCTACTCCTCTCCCCCATGCTGCATTGCTTTAATTAATTATCGATCTGACCAGTACTATGGTGGGTCGTTGACCTATTTACTGCAAAACGGAGTCACCCCACCTCGTAACAGACTGTTGCCATAATAGGAATGTTTCAGAAGATCTGCTCATGTTTGTTTTATTTAAGTTTTTCGCCCCAAGGTGAGATCAGGATAGCGGCCACAAAAATGTCGACTCGAATTAATGGGTTACCGATTCTTCTTCGAGGCTAGAGGTCTTATAGGCTTCTCGTTGGTATAAAATCTGGCAGTTGCTGAGGAGCATAGTGCCTTCTTATCAGAAAGTGTCCTCACGGACAAATAGGTGCTCTCGCATGAAAGAAGGCTTAGAAAACGGTGACAATGATCGTACGTCTATAACGATGCTAAACAGTAATTGGGACAAAGAGCTTCCCTGCTTTACTCCTCTTTTGATTTTTATGTTATTAAATAACGAGTGTCCAAAAAGTACGCGTAATCGAGTCATCCTTGAAAGAGAAAACATTTGTCTGCTATTATGTTGACGTTAATCAACTGTCAAAGTATACCTCTACTTATAACAGGCATTTATTTTCCGTTTCAAGAATGACTGGATTAGGAGACTTTTTGCACACTCGTTATATAATATTAAAAGACATAGAGAACGTCTCTTTTTGCCCCTTCTGTCCGGCTTTCCTCCAGAGCTGTGAAAGCTTAGCCGTTGGACGTGTCTCCGTCTTACTAGGGGGCCTTATGGAGCTGCACGAAAACGGACGAGCGCTTATAGCGATTGCAGCGAGTGGTGCTTTCGGTTTTTAGATGGAAAGCTTAGTGGCAATTGCGTTTTGTTTGTTCTTTTTTGTTTTGAAAGAAAGAGGGAGACAAAGAGAGAGAGAGGGGGCGAGCGAGAGAGAGAGAGAGAGAGTGAGAGAGCATATCTTCCGAATGTGTCGTCCTATCAACTTTGGAATATTTTGGTTTCTTAATGGCGAACGATGGAAGGCCTGTTCAAACTACCCTGAGGCCTTTTGCTTTCTGACTTGCTGGATACTACATATCTCAGGAACGGCGAGATAGGACTTTAATTGCTAGTTATGGTGGGGGGATGGCTTTTAAGCAATCCGGGCACGACCGACTGTCTTTAGCTTTTTAGTAAATGTCCTGTACTTGAGGACGCCTGGTCCTATCGAAATAGGATTTTGAATGGCTTTTAAGTGATCCGGGCACCACCGACCGTTTCTTGTTTTTCTGACAGATTTTGTATCTCAGGAACACCTGGTCCTATTGAGATGGGACTTTAATTGTTAGATGCGGTGGGGTAATGACTTTCAAGCAACAGTCTTTTGTTTTTTTTTTGACCGATATCCTCTGCCTCAGGAATGACTGATTTTATCGAGATGGGACTTTGACTGTTAGGTGTGGTGAGGGAAAGGAATTGAAGCTATCAGGACACCACCAACCGTTTTTTGTCTTTTTTTTGGGCAGATATCCTGTGTTTCAGAAACGCCTCGTCTTATCTAAATAAGACCTTGACGTTTAAGTGTGATGGGGGAGTGAGTTTGAAACGATCCGTAATACAAACATTTTTTTGTTTTGTTTTGTCGACAGGTGTTCTGTAGCTAGAGCTTTGCAAAAAATCAAACTTACAGCCACAGATGTTGCCGTGTTGAAAAACCAAGCACGACATTCTGTAAGCAAAACCGACGCCGGTTTTATTCCAAGAGAGTTAAAGAGACGGAGCGCCGCAGGTACGACAATGTGACGCCGAAGGCACCGGTAGCAACAGTAGTGTCGGAGAGGTAGTTTAGATGTTGTGGAGCAGATCTCCGCTAACGCGGAGTCACAACCTTCGCTGATGTGGATGAAGAAGTTTTGCCAAGATTTTGTTTACGGTACGTTCAAAAAACACTTCTTATTGTAATGGGTGTTCAGTTATTTGTATCCTGATGAGGACAATGGTACGACTTGATAAAATTAAAATAAGAAAACAGCCGTTCAGCAGGCAGACAATCAGGATCAGAGACAGCCGCAATAGCAGCGGCATGCTAAACAGTGCTTTTAGCATTAGTTTTGTTTGTTTGAATTTTTTAAAAAAGGCTTGAAACTATTAATCTAAAGTGTCGGTGAACGTCGTCTATATATTTATACAGAGCTTAAAAACCTTAATATCATCGCTGAACCAGCCGTCCCAGTTGTTCTATAAATCAACTAAGAATTGAATAACAGGGTCAGCGTCTGCTCTCGAGATTCGATGTGTAGGGGGTATTAGAATCGACGGTTTCTTTATTATAGACGGCGATTCTTCTCCAGTTAACCGAGTCACAAGATCAAAGACTTCGTCCTCCATTTGTGTATTGATCATCCCTTGTTCAAGTTCGTGGTGTTGTTTTACCTGGTGGCAAACTTTGATTGCTTTCAGTTCAGCTACCGGTACTTGAGCTCACAATGTTAGCACTAGAAGAGCTTGAATCTAGTGTATTGTCTCCCTCTACTTCCCAGACAAGCAGGTAATTGTTATCTGGCTGGCTTTCTTTGTCGGGCTGAACTCTCCGATTTTGTACTGCATTCCTGCCCCACCCCGGTAAGAAAGTAGTCAGGTATATATTGACGAACCTCCTCTCATTTGCTAACTCTAGTTTAGCCATACGACCGAATTCGCCTTTTATCGACTTTCTAGGATCCCAAACAGGATCTCTATTGAACTCCACAAAATGGTATTTTTTGAAGTGGAGTCTTATGCTAAAAAAAGCACTTAAATGGACACGGACAAATTTCTAATAAGTCAACCTCTTAGTCTAAATATTAAAGATAAAATGGAAACTACAGTCAGAATTTAAAGTTAGTCAACAAAAAGCCCTCGACTATTTGTCTACTAGGCTTGGGGCCTATTAAAGACTGCTCCACACCAAACCTTGCTGCGGTTCGTTTGATCCTGTGGTGTGGTAACTTCTCAAGGATCTGATTAAACCAGTACCCTCGGTAAAGAAACTGTTGGCAAGCACTTTTGCAAGCGTCGTCACCGTTAGAGGTTTTCGTACTGAACCAGGTCGATTTTCAGGCCGAGGACTACCCAGACTCACTGCCTTAGCAAAAGTGTAAAGCACATCAAGCTATCAATGGTGAGCCCACGGAAATTCCACCAAGAGATGACGGTCTTAAACGAGCCCAGCTTTGCTGTCTTTTAGTGGAGAAAAAAGAAACGAACAAATGCTGGCCGATTAAATTGGAAGAATATATGTTACTACAAGCACAAGAGTACTTGGTATCAATATCAAGAGGATATCACAGCTAGAATGATATTTAGGTATACATAAAATAGAAAACACAATTCTGTGAAAAATAAGCGTCAAAAATTAAATTACTGTTAACGGGTTTTAATCACTTAACTTAATAAGGTAATATAATCGTTTAATAAACGAAATAAATAATAATAAGATTGTTTATTGTAGATATTTTATAAAAAAAAAAACTTGCAAATTGTAATTTATTGTTTGAAAAAGGCAGATCAAAGACTTCGATTTGATTACCAATAAGAATCCCAATGAATAGAAACATCAAATTTAGCTAGTTAATTTCCATATGTCTGGTAATTACAAATACACTACTGTATTTAATTCTTTAGGAAAATATAGAAGATCTATACAGTGTTTTTTAATTAGTACACTGAAGACATCTCGTAAACCATAAAAGATACACGAAATTGCCTATTACTATGACTTTTATGCAAAAGGTCGTTTTTAATTAACAATTTCCGAGAAAAAAACAGAAAAGTACACATATCATTCAAAACCATTAAAAAAGAACTCCTATTCAGTAGTACCAAAATAAGGTAGGCAACGTTTATCTAATTCAATCGACTTCGCATCTTTTAGTTTACAAGATACCTTCACGGTACTGGATATAAAAAACGTTCTGTATATTTTGGAAGGATCCCAATTACTTATAATTTTAAATGGTTTTCTTAAAGGGCTGGAATGATGTAGGCTTCCATGGTTCAAATCAAATCCCTACACCTAACATCGACGCTTTAGCATACAATGGAATTATTCTAAACAAATTTTATACAACACCATCATGTACTCCGTCCAGAGCTGCTCTATTGACAGGACAGTATCCTATTCGTCTTGGTAAGATAAATTAAGAGAAACAAAAGATAAAATTTTATCTTGTCCGGTTGATAATAGTAAACTAAAGTTTTTCTTAAGAAACAAAATTAAATTCAACTAGAGCTGTTGCACCTCGAAACCTTCCCTCTAGCCGCTTTGCGGCTTTTGTCCGTACCCTGGTGTTCGACTTGATCTCATCGCTCTATAGAGCTCATCTTCTTTTAACCTGCGCCTCGGAGTCACCTGTGATGACCCAGAACAAAAATTTAAAAGTTACATGGTTTCTTCCATTCTTTCCAACGTCTAAGATAAAACGCCATCAATGATAAAATAAAAGAGCAGCTACTTGAAGAATAATTTTTTTAAATAGAACACCCTGTATCTTACTGGATAATTAGAACGATTATGAAATTCTGAATACGGCGCAGCTTTTATTTTTTCAATAGACTGATAAATAAGGTCGCAACAGTGATAATAATATTACCAAAAGTAGGCTTTGAACCAGGGCTATTTTATCCAGTAGGCTGAATGTAATAAACCTTAGGTCCCCGTCAAATTATTTTACATCTACGTCATAGCATAGGCGCCAAATTGTTACCAGCCTAGGGAACGCAATTCTCTTAATCCAGGCCTGCTTCAAACAATTTTTGTACTTGAGAGCAGCAGCAGCAGCAGCAGCAGAGAGAGAGAGAGAGAAAGAAAGAAAGAAAGAAAGAAGAAAGAAAAAAATCTTTTTCATCTTTGGAAGAGATCGTGGTATCGACTTCGGACTTTTTTCGTTCTGCACTGTAGGTCGAAGGGTAAGAGGTGCACGTACTGCACACTGGTTACCGATCCTCCTTTGTTTGTGTTTTTGTTTGACAAATATTCCACATCTCGTGAACGGCTAGTCTTATCGAGTTGGGACTATTACCGTTAGATGTGGTGAGGGAAGGACCGGTCTAGGACGATTCGCCGCGACTCATTCGCCGCGAGCTGTTGGCCGCAGACACTTTTCACCGCCGATTTTTTCGCCGCGGTAACCATTCACAAGTGTAGCATACTGACAATTCCATTTGAAGATTTTTAGTTGAGGGCAACGAAGCAGATGCGGACTCGATTTCAACTTCTTAGCAAATATGGTATTTAATTTACCACATATTCATATCTACTAAAAACGTCTAGAAAACAAAATCTAACACAGTCGGTATATTTCAATTTTTTGTGGTATACGTATCTAATGCACAATTTTGCTTTAAAAATTTCCGTTGCGCATTTACTCTGCATTAGACACCATCCTTACAAAGATTAATTTTAATAAATTCTAATTTGTAAAGCAGTTGTTCTTCTCCATGGTATACGATAACATGCTTAATACATTGCTAATAATGTTCTATAATTTATTGTTAATGACTATTTGAAATAATAATAATTTCTTTAGATTCCAGACTACAATTTTGAATGCGGTTGTCTCATATAGTTCCTGTTGCAAATATGTGATTTTGGGAGAGATAATGCAACGGTTATGCAATATCAATCAGACAATAAGGTGAATAAGGAAAATTTTTACTGCCGGGTTCTTTTAAATACATTTTTAATTCAGAAGTTTGTTTGCTACTTAGATAAAAAATTTTAAAAGGGCTTTACCAATCAAAAGAAAAATAAGCGCACTGTCGGCTTACTTTTATAAATTTCACATTAGTTATTACCATTATGTGACAAATTAGCAAAAATAAAGCATAATTTCACATTAGTTCAGATAAATATCTCAAAGTAAATACGTTGGAACTTATTTGCGGCGAACTGTCCCTGTGGTGAATGACTCACGGCGAAACGGGGTCTGCGGCAAACGTCTCCGCGACGAATGACTCGCGGCGAAAGATGCGCGGTGAAAGGTCCCGGTGCGGGGAAGGACTATTAAACGATCAGGGCACCACCGATCTTCTTTTGCTTTTTTTTTGGCAGATAAAGCCCAACTTTCACTTAGATTAAATCAGAAACAAACTTCACAACCCTAAAAAAACACATAAAAGCACTGCCGTCTCGATGTTCAGGCTGTCGGTTAATAAATAAATAAACGCAATGTCCTTTTTTTGTTTTGTTTTTTATTTTTGTCATTTAACCAAAGACAGAACATGGAGGGAAATTGTGATGTTGTCCCAAAAGTGTAAAAATCCAGCCACTGGTGGTCTTTTGTTTTTCTGAAAGGTATACCGTATCTCAGTAACGGCTGGTCTTACCGAGTTGGGACTTGGACGGCTAAGTGTTGTGGGGAAATGGTTTCTCGACAATTGTGATACTATCAATCGTCTTTTGTTTTCTTTTTAAGGGTATGAAATATTTCAGGAACGCCTCTTTGGATTGAAATCCAGATATTATTGATCGTTTTTTGTTTTTTGACAGACAACACGCATCTCAAGAAGGTCAATGAATAGACGGCAACAAAGGGCGAAGACAGACCTCCGGTCCCAATCGAAGGCCGCCGAGGGCGGGAACATGCGTTTCTACTCCAACAGGGTTAAAAAACAGAGGGCCGCAGGCCAGCCAATGCTACGCCGAAAGCGTCGGCCCCGATTGGAGTTCTGAATCTCGTTTTTAAGCAATAAATCTTTCCTGTATTTTTACCGTAAAAAATCCATTATATCGGAAAACTACAACTAATACTAAACATGCTTTCCACCCTCAAACAGTCTGAGTTTGAGAAACTGGTGCAATTACTGATATCTCACAAATTTTCCTAGAATGATCCCATCGCTGTATCAAGTGAACCGTAGGCGCTTTGCGGGTTTCAACCTGTCGAAGGCCGTCACAGTTCTTCTATTTAAAAACTTAATGAATCATTATATGTCATTATGGTTAATCTTCGGTAGGAAAAAATCCTCCACTTTTGTCTGCACTGCACGACATTAATGGAAATTCAGGCAGCTTATTTATCTTTTCGTTTTATTTGACTGAGTAAAGTTTGTGTCTTACTTACATAAAGTGTGAAATTCTAGTTCTAAAATAACTGCTCTCCGAATTTGTCTAACGATCACTTATAATATTTAGGCCTTCAAGGAATTCCTATAACAGCAGGCGAAAACCAGCATTTACCTACAAACGTCCCAACACTACCCGAGAAACTACAAGAATTAGGTTATAAAACCCATCTAATAGGAAAATGGCATTTGGGAGCTGCTTTCAAAAATGTAACGCCTACTAGTCGAGGATTTGATAGTCATTTCGGTTATTGGAACGGATACATTGGATATTTTGATCATGAAGCTAAAGGAGGTGTAAGCAGAATTTTATAAATGTTAACACGTCTGGTTTAGATTTTGTTTTGTAGAACATGACGGGATTGGATTTGCATTTTAATCATGAACCTATCTGGAATAGACAAGGTAATTATGTAACAGACTTGTTAACGAAAGAAGCTGAAGTGCTTATTTGGAAGCATAACGTGAGTGAACCATTGTTTCTAATGTTGTCCCATTTGGCTGGTCACGCGGGAAGGAAAGGAGAGGATCTTGAAGTACCTAATGTTGAGAATAATGATGAAAGGTTTGGTTACATTGCTTCTAAGAATAGAAGGCTATATGCAGGTAAGTTGTAACTTCAATTAAAATCAATGACACTATTCCAATATTATTATTATTAATTAATTTAATTACATACTAATTAAAGGGATGATTCATGAACTGGATAAATCAGTCGGTCGTATAATGGAAATATTGGCGGAGAGAGAAATGTTACATAATTCTCTGGTTGTATTTATATCCGATAATGGAGCCCAAACTGTAGGAGAACATAGCAATTGGGGTTCAAATTGGCCATTACGTGGAGTAAGTTCTTTGTTTTGGATCACACAATGCTTTGTAGACTTCGGCGTGAAACCTACAAAAGTGGTCTCATGATTTTAAGTTTTTTGATAATATTTATTTGTTAATACTCTCATTTTGCTAGCTTAAGATGACTGTTCATGAAGGAGGTGTGAAAAACATTGCTGTAGCATATAGTCCTCTATTCCAGTACCGTGAACAAGTCAACAACGATCTTTTTCATATAGCAGATCTGATGCCTACAATTTACGCTGCTGCAGGTATATTTTCTTTGACACCTTTCTGCTCTGAAAATCCAAATTACTGATACTGTCTTACTAGGTGGGGATGTTGAAGATTTAGGCACAATCGATGGGATCAACCAATGGCAACTACTAACGCAAAATGCGGGATCGAAACGTTCAGAGTCATTGTTACACATCGATGAGGTGAAAGAATGTGCCGGTTACATAAGCGATTATGGCCGCTATAAATTGATTAATGGTTCCACGCTATTTGAAGATTATGACTTGTATTATGGTGAACATGGTCGTGGCGATTCTAGTCCTCCTTATGACATAAATGCGGTAATCAGCAGTCCTGCTTATGTTGCGATAGGAAAGAATATTCCAGTCAATAAAATGCTGCAATTGAGAAAAAAGGCTACTTTAGAAAATTGCAGAAAGCCTATTAGTCCTGACAATAAATGTACGTCCAAAAATTGGTGCCTTTATGATTTATTTGAAGATCCGTGCGAAACCACAAACATTGCTTCTACTCATCCAGAAGTTGTAGACAGGTTAAGCGGAGAACTTAGACGAGCTTGGACATACTTAAAGCCACAAAAGCCTAAATTTGTGGATCCGGCAGCTAACCCAATTTATTTTAATAATACTTGGTATACTTGGTTAGATGATTAGAATTGTAACAAATAAGTATGATACATAGCTAATGAATTCCACTGAATAAATTTTGATTAATTTTTTTTTGTAATAAGATCTTTAAAATAAAACTTGCTCATGTGTTTTTTGTTTCATAAAAGAGGGTTTCGCAGAAAGTTCATTTGTTATTATTAATTTATCTAATTTTAATTAATTAATTTTAATATGTGCAGATTCTTTATCTGTGCCAAACTGTTTCTCAAAAGACCCTATCAGCAAAAACATAAAATCCTTATGTTATTCAATTCAGCATTCAGGAAAGAGACTGACTTTTTTGTGGACACCAAGCCACGCTAGCATGATCGGTAATGAGAAAGCTGATTTTGCAGTTCGTCAAGCAGCAGACAGCTGTTTGATCTTAATTTCAAGTTGTATGCTAAAAATGAAATCAAAAATAAATTCCAGGCAAGGTGGAATAATACCAACGCTTAATCATAGCCTTCAGTCATAAGCAAGACGTTATTTTAACGTCAAGAGATGACGTCTTTATGCTATCATATTTTTCCGTCATATTTTCGTATCTTTGACGTCACAGATTAAGATTTAAACGAAGAAAGCTGTATAGCGGTAGAAGAGAAGTGCAAATGAAAGAAGCGAAGCCTCATTGCGGATAGAAAACAAATTTTAATCTAAATCTTCTATGTAAAATGAAAAACAGCGACAAAACTACGAAATCCTTCCTGAAATACACCTCGATTAATGTGCTGCCAAATTTGGCCGCGGCATAATTAGATTAGCTTTCGCAAGCTAAAAGAGAGGTGGCCAAGGGGAGCGTAGAATTGACAAAGCGTTGGCTTAATCGGCTTAGTTGTAGATCTAGTTTGAATTTTTTCAAAAATGTCAAAACAAAGCATAAAGAAGCAAAAGCAAATAGCGGAGACAAAACGCATCCTGATTTATGGTAATAGTGGACTTTTCGGTTAAGCGTTTAGTTTCAGAGGAATTTGAAAAAATCGGAAAAAATCCGAAAATTTCACGGCTGAAGCTCCATTCGGAAATCGGGCCAAACTCAGATTCTTCATATCAGAGGTCTACTTGAGTGATTAAAACAGTCTCCAGAACTCCACCCGTTTTTGGAAGGCAGAACTCTAATTTACCTGGCCTATGATATGCGTGCAAAATTCATCCATACTCAAAATTTTGAAAAAAGTTCGTCTCCTCTTTGTCTTGCGTGTGATGATTTGTATATCGCCGTCCCTTTTCCACTTCAAGGAGTTTAGATTTTTGAGTTTTTCAAATTAATTGTTTTTTCTAACATTGTTATTTTTTTATTACTTTTTTTAAGTTACTTCTTTCTCTCTTGTTAAGAAAATGTATTTTTAGATGAATTTTCTACTTATACAAATATACGGAATAGAACTATAAAGGTCAACAGAGTACTTTACTTGTTAAACCCCATCCTAACATCCAAGCTGGTACAAAAAGACACTAAAATTAATATTTATAAAATACTAATAAAGCCCATTATCACATATGAATGTGAAAGGTGGACCCTCACAAGGAAAGCAGAGGGGATGATGGCCATCTTTGAAAGAAGCGTTCTGAGAAGAATATATGGACCAGCAAGAGATAATGATGAATTGGAAATCAGGTATAACTATGAGCTGAAGCAGATATACAAAGATCTGGATATAGTTGATTTCGTGAAAATACAACAACTAAGATGGGCTGGACATGTTGAAAGAATGCCAGAGAGACGAATACCTAGAAGAATTAATAGAGGCGACATGATTGGATATAGAACAAGAAAAAGACCTAGGACCCGGTGGAAAGACAATGTTCGGAGGGATGCAGAATGTAAGCTAGGGATTCGGAACTGGCAGGGTGCGGTATGGGACCGGGATGGTTGAAGACGCAGAATACGGAAGGTTAAGACTCAATAAGGAAGAAGAAGAAGAGGTTGTAGAAGTTTTTAAGTTCGGACAATTTTGAGTTGGGTTAAGTATAAGTTCAGTTAAGGAGTGTAAATCTGCAATTTAGGAGTCCTCCCTCGTAGTCTTCGTTATGGTAATTAGTAAGAATAGTTTTACAGCTTGATATTAATTTTATTAGCGTTGTTGTAGTCACTGGCTAATGATACTGTTTGGTATTTTCAGTTGAAGCGAATCGAGGAAAGTGGTGCGTCCTACCAAAAGAAGAAGAAAGCAAGAGACGATGACCAGAAAAAGAATGCAGAAGCTATGCGGAAGTTCCTTGACCGAACAGTCGCAGCCGCCGAAACTGCTACTACCACTAGTGTCGTCGCCGCAATTACGGTTCTGGTGCTAATTTTACTAAAACTGTTGAATATGCCGCCCGTGTTCGAAATAGTGAATCCTACGTTGCTAGTCCTACCGATGAAGATACTAGTCCCACAATGGAAACTTTCCTTCTAGTTCTTGTGTGGAAGTTGAAATTGCTAGTTCCAGTCGTAAAGTATCCAAAGACGTTGACCTGAAGGACGTTGGACGTTGGCCAAAGAACGTCTCTGACGACCTGCAAGTGATACTAGTTCAACAAGGATCAGCCGTTTCCAAGTTTACTGAGATGTCTCGTTCTGGTGTTTCCTCAAAGGAAAAGAGAAAAATTAAAAGATTGAACAAACAGTGGTTTTATCGACAGATTCCAAACAAATTGTTCGTGCCCTCACAGACCGGCTCGGTTCTCAGTAATGAAAACGGATTTAACCAGTGGTGGAAGCTCAATCCGGAAGTCGGTGAACATGAAAACAGCGCTAGCCACTTGGAAGACTTTACAAAATGGAAAACTTTAGAAATCGGACTTCGGCAGTATCATTGACAGAACTGAACAAGACGTTATTCGGAACGAGGAAAGAAAATGGAGAGACCTTTTAATGCAGTTACAGGACATTTTAAGGTTTCTGACAAAGCAAAATCTGGCCTTCCAAGGACATCGAAAAAATCTGGACGGTGAGAGCAACAGAGGAAAATTTCTGGAATTGGTGATCCTCCTGGCGAAATATGATCCTATTCTAAACGAACACCTAACGAAAATCAAGTTAGGAAACATGAAGATCATCACCTGCTTACCATCCCAGATCCAGAACGAGTTTATCAACGTACTGGACAATCAAGTAAGGTAAAAAATCATTCAAGCGGTGAAATTCTGCATCGTTTTTGATATCACGCCGGATGTTTCCTGCACGAACCAAACTTGTCAAATTCTGCGGTATGTGAAAATCGAAGGGTCCAAGCTCTGGTAGAGCCGCCTTGTTGATCTCATCAACATTGAAAACTGTAGAGGCCAAGCTTACGACAACGCTGCTGTTATGCCCGGAATACATACTGAAGTCCAAGCGAGAGTTAAGACAGTTAACCCCAAGGCCCACTCTTTGAACCTAGTTGGTGTTCACGCCGTTTCCGTCACTTCGGAATCTGTTACCTTTTTTGGGACACCGGAGAAAATATATTTGTTCTTCTCATCATCAACCCATCGTTGGGACGTTTTGACTGCTGCTGCTGATCAAGAAGCAAAACGCCGATTGAAACCCGATTGTTGAAGACTCATTTTTCCAAGATCCTGGATGTTCTTGAAGAGTTAAGCACTAATAAAACAGAAAATGAAGTCACTCGGTCGGATGCTGTGGTGTTGTCACCAATGCAGTCGTTTTCTTTTCTTTGTTACTTCGGGTTTTGGTCTGAAGTTCTTCGAGAGATTAACGATGCTCAAGTTTATCTGTTGGCCAAGGGACTGGACATTCAACGGTGTACAGCAAAAATTGGTGCACTCAAGATATTTCTAGTTGAACAGCGAAACGAGATAGTGGACTGCAGTTTCACTTACTCGAGACAGTTGTGCAAGGAACTTGAAATCCAAGTTGAACCCCGAAGAACAACAGAGAGAAAGCAGTTTTTTGATGATAGGTCGAAGAGTGCAAACTTAACCTACGAAGAAAAACTACGCCTAGGAGTATTCGCATCCATAGACCGGATAATTCAAGAAATTAGTTCAAGGTTTGAACAAACCCGTAAACCTCTTTAATCCGGAATATGTCTGCGATTTAGTTAATTTGGCGGATGAAATCGATAAGGTGGGATTCCTGATCGAACTAAATCGTCTTCAAAACTGTCGACGCCTCTCAGTGCCACCAAAGGCTCATGCAGGAAGGACCGCTGGAACTGTTACAGTTTATCCAACAGTATAACCTTAATATCTCCGTCCCTAACCTGGTAATCCTGTTGAGAATTTTTTTGGCCACCACCTGCGAAAGGAGCTTTTCTAAGTTAAAACTGATTAAGTCCTACTTGAGGTCCGCTATGAGCCAACTGAGGTTGTACAATCTTGTTGTATTTTCCATTGATAGATAGATTCCAGATAGATTTCGAAGAAACGACAACCGAGGTTGCTGCTCTTAAAGCTAGGAAAGTTTGCTTTTAAGTTTCAAACATTGCAGTTTGTTCTTATTTATTTATTTATATTTAGCATAGTTTGATGTTTAGATTTTAATACAAATATCTAAATATAATTATAGATAACAGTTAAATTACTTTTTTATTAGATAATTACAATTTAGAAACGCGGTTTAAAGTTTAAATGTTGGGTTTAAGTTTTTCAATTTTTAAATTCGAATTTTTATCTCTTCTGAAGGGGAAGGGGCGGCACATTGAAAGTCCGCCCCGGGCGCCTATATCCTTTGCTACGCCACTGCTCTCCTGTAAAATCTACAAAGTCACTCTTAACACTGTTTGGCTCCGAGGTCCAGAAATAGATTTTGGAACCGGTATCAGTGTTTTGATTCCAATTCCGATTATGCTTCGTAAGATATTATTGATTCCGTTTCCAATTCGGCTTCTTTCAGATTCCGATTCCGACCCCTGGGAAGAAATACTTAATGTAGTTTTGAAAAGATATTGTGACGTCATCACTTTTACCGCTGTACAAAAGATCGAAATTATCTTCACACGACAAAACTTACAATTGTCCCTAGTAGTTTGATAGATAATTTTCTGCAATAAAAATGCTATAAATCAATGCAATCAAACAGACAGACTGTATATTAATTATTTAAAGAAGACAAAACAACAGTTGATATTTTCACTTAAGTATCATCATAATGGTAAGATAAACAAGTAGTTGCTACATTGTGTTTCTCATTAAAACATTTATTTTTAAACTTATCAGTTGCATATTTGTGCAGTATCATATCTCTATGAAAGACAGTTAACCATTATGAAATTTTCTAAATTATTCTTACTACTATTTAGTTCTACTGCTATAATTCTATCTTTATCGACAATCTACTTTTATGTAGTAATAAATATAGAACCCAAACCGGCTGTTCGTCCTCACATCATTTTAATTGTGGCTGATGATTTGGTAAGTCACTAACAATCTTTCATGTTTCTTTTAGCAGTTATTATAACAACAATAATTTTCAAAAGGGTTGGAATGATGTAGGATACCGTGGTTCAAATCAAATACCAACTCCAAATATCGATGCATTAGCTTATAATGGAATTATATTAAATCGATTTTATACCTTACCGTCATGCACGCCATCCAGAGCAGCTTTATTGACAGGACAATATCCCATACGCCATGGTAAGAATGAATCTTATACTTAAAGATAGTTATGATAAGCTATTATAATGGGAATCGCTGATTACAAAACTATTTGTTTAAGGACTACAAGGTTTTCCCATACGAGCAGGCGAAAACCGTCATTTACCTTTCGATGTGCCCACACTTCCAGAAAAATTACAAGAATTAGGTTACAAAACCCATCTGATAGGAAAATGGCATCTCGGATCAGCATATAAGAATGTCACACCTACCCATAAAGGGTTTGATAGTCATTTTGGCTACTGGTACGGATTTATTGGTTATTTTGATCATGAATCTACAGAAGGAGTGATTATTAAGTCATTTTTAAATATTCGATCATTTCTGTACTTAATGTGTTTGGTTTTCAGAATATGAGCGGGTTTGATATGCATGATAACCACGAACCATCATGGCGTACCCAAAATCAATATGCCACCCATTTATTTACGAAAAAGGCTCAAGATGTTATTTGGCAACATAACGAAAGCGAGCCGCTGTTTTTAATGTTGTCACATTTAGCTAGCCATTCGGGCAAGAATGCGATTGATCTTGAGGTGCCCGATGTTCAGGAAAATAGAAAAAAGTTTGGTTACATTAAAGATGAAAATAGAAGACTGTATGCAGGTATATAAATATAATAGACTTTTAAGGTTAAAAGTACTCTTACTTGAATTGATATCAGAATCTTCGCTGTTGATGTCATTTATATTGTAGAAAAATAATTCATCACGAATTTAAAGAAAACAAAGCAAAAAAACCAGACACAAATTCACAGTTTATTGATACATTAATTTTAAGTCTGACAGGAATCGTAAAATCCAGAGGTGCTCCGTCATGCATGTAAATCATGCCACGGCGTGTTTCTAGAGGGTCATCATCTAACAATTTTGCATTTGAAAAAAAACTTAAAATTAATTTTATTATAACGCAACATACTAGCTTCATTTGTTTTAACAAAAATGCACCGTGTTTCTCCGCCACCTCAGATTTTTTGTTATGAGTAACGTAAATAACGGGGAATTGAGTGTTTTAAAGAATCTCGATTTTCTCGAAAATGGTTAAGTTTACGAAAAAAACTGCAATAGGGCAAATTTTTTATAAACTAAGGTCGCTTTTATGTGTTCAAATCATTTTATCAGTTTATCAAATTTGTAAAATGTTGGCCGTACAAAAAGTTCTGAGCTTTTCAAAAGTAACATATTCATGAAAACTTGTGATACGATTTGTAAATTTTGACGATATTTTAGCATAAGGACCACCCTAACAGCACCTAATAGCATACCGAGTTTGAAGATTCGTTGATTCATTTGGATACAGTAAAGAAATAACAATTTCTTTCCATCAACTGTGAAGCGTTATAACTCGAAAACTAAAAATTTTTTACTTACCTTTTTTTCGATAAATCGTCTCTATTTAATTCGCCAAACTTACAATCAAGAGTTTTCGGTGTAATATTCGGACACCCTGTATTTTTAATTTTATTTTTGATAGTGCAAAAAATATAATAAACATCACCGCCCATGATGTTTAAATTGCAGGAGCACGGGGAAATTTAATTCGAGGTAAACGCCAGATATCTCAGAAAACAAAATACTTACGTGGCTAGGAAAAAAATTAAATACACACTGTTAGTTAAAATCTGAGGTGGGCCTTCAAAGAAATAAGGCAAACCTGACAGTTTGGTCGCAGGTAGTATTTGTTATGCCGAATAACATACGAAAACATGGCGGCGTCAATATTGTTTCCGTGCAAGAAGTCATTACGGATATTTAACCGTTCCATAACGACAGATTTATCTCAAATTTTGTCAATAAGTAAAAGTCAAAAAAATCCTCTTACGTATTTAACTGGAGAATTTCCCTTTGGAAGTTTTCTTTGCAAGTTGTTACACCCGCATATGTAGCTTTATGTTGGCAGACCATAAAAGAGACAGACTGCAAAATTATAGGTTAGAAAGCAAAGGTCGGAATCGAAAACTGAAAAAAGCCGAGTCGGAAATGGAATCAATAATATCTTAAGAAGCATAATCGAAATCGGAATCATTAAAAACAAAAACAGTGCAACCCGAATCCGTATCGGAGACACTAAAATAAAATTTATTAATACCCGAATCAGACTCAGAATCAGAATTAGAAAGTCGGAATCAGAAACGGAATCAAATCAATTATACCTGTCCAAAGCATGGTAGTGCATGTCACACTTAGTTGTCTTATTCATGCAGCATCCAGTCACCGCGGTGCCTATGACAAATTCCCTCATTGCTTTAGATAATCCGGATACTACGCTGGTCCTACAAAAAATACTTAGAAACTTACAAATACGGGTTTACATGGGAAAAACGCTGGAAATTTACGCTAAAACTCTAAGACACTAAAATAACCTACAGATTACTAGTTCTAAACGTAGGAAAATCGTAAGTTAACTCGTGGCGCTACTCTAATTGTACAAAAAGTACATCAAGAATTTACAGAATTGTAAAGTTGCAAACCGAAATTACTTTACTTCGATAAAATGAATTATTTCATGCTATTCGGAATGCAAAAGAATGTTTAGATAATCTCTGGTGCTACGCGCTAGACCCCTGCATGGACCGAGATCTCTAGGTCTGGACTGGATACAAACTTGACGCGGTTCAAAAGAAACCGACCAGACCGAGAGTGCCAAACGGCCGAGAAGCCCGAAAGGTCTAGAAGTCCAAAAAGCTTCACAGGCCTGACGGCTAGAACGGTCCGAAAACCCCGACAGGCCCTAACAATCCGGCAAACCCTAACAACCCGACAGACCCGTTTTTGCATGGCCTGACGGACCCGAGAGGTCCAACAGGACCGAGAAATCCAAACTGCCCGATAGACCCGAAGAGCCGAGAAGTCCAAAAGGCCCGACGGCCTGCGAGATCCAAGCGGTTCGATAGATCCGAAAGACCCGAAGGGCCGAGAAGTCCAAAAGAGCCGACGGCCTACGAGATCCAAGCGGTTCGATAGATCCGAAAGACCCGAAGAGCCGAGAAGTCCAAAAGACCCGACGATCCGAACAATCCGACAGGCCTGTATGACCGACAGACCCGTACAGCCTGACAGGCCCAAGAGATTCAACCGGCCCGATAGACCCGAAGGGCCGAGAAGTGCAACAGACCCGACAGCCCGAACGATCCGACAGGCCTGTATGGGCCACTAGACTTGTATGGCCAGACAGGCCCGAGAGATTCAAACGTCCCGATAGACCTAAAGGGCCGGGAAGTCCCTACGTCAGAATTTCTTAAGGTACCTTCGTGTGGTCAACAGGGGGATTCGTGGTGCGTTTAACGGCAGTTTCAATTATCTTATTTTTTTATTGTGCATTTGCGCGACTTTGCGTCAGCCCGCTGTAAAAGTAACAAATTTATTTATTTTTAGACATTCTATAACAGTTGACGCAAGTTGAGACAAAATAGTCACTTAAATAGAACACGTAGACTGGTTAATGGAGACCATCGTATTATTTCTAAAGGCATAACCTTAATAGATCATAACAAAAACATCTGGGAATGCAAAGCATAACCACAACGAACTCCGTTTTGTTACTTTTTTGCAAACTTCGGCAGCCATTTTAACCATGTTGCAGAAGAGATATCAAAAAACAAAGACGCTGTCTTTAGTTTGGATGTAGAATCCAAATCTGTAGTCAAAATTTCAAAGTTTAAAAAATGCGGACAGAAAGACTTCGCAAATTCAGTAACGGCTCCTTTCGGAGTTTAGTTTTGTTAAAAAGAAATCAAGTTTTCCTTATATTTGCAGTTACCAAAAAAAAAAGACAACAGCGTGAGGTCAAACTATCATAAAATCATAACCTTAAAGTACATTAAGCGTCAATAAGATTCTACGAGCCGAGATAATAGATAAACAGCTCAGTTTACAATACTCAAACTGTCCTTCTGCCACAGCCATATACGACCCATAAAAATCGTGAACGCTGTATAGCTTTGATTATACCATGAGAGCAACGAAAAATCAAGTCAAAGATCTTCTTGAAATTTTAAAAGATTATCTTTTAGAGTAATCCCTCAATTATTAATTCAAACATTAAACTTGCAAATGCCATAATCATTTTGACTATTGAATATTCTCATTTACCATTTTCATTCTTGATACCATTACGAAAATAAGATTCTAATATGAAGATTTTATGTTCCTCTGTTAAAATGTTTAAATTCACAAAGTTTTGTAAATTATTTTTACAAATGTCACTTGTATTATTTTAATAGCTTTTGGTTTACTTTTTTATCAATATGAAACTATCAAAGACAAGAAATTTATAATCTATGGGTATCTTTAACTTGGGTTTTTGTTGCTCTCATGGTACTTAAACAATCACTTCCAGTTAAAACAACAATTTTCAGTATAATCAAACTCTGAAAAAGTCACTATGAATCAAAAAAAAAGTTTTACTTTGGTAATGGGGAACCAGAATCGTATAATATAATGGTTCCAAAACGGTCCTTTGTATCGGAATCAATAAACCAATAATTCCAAGAAATATCAGAACCGGAATCTATAGCATATCTGTTTAGCGGTTCCTAAATAGTATCG
This sequence comes from Ignelater luminosus, assembly GCA_011009095.1. NCBI lineage: Eukaryota > Metazoa > Arthropoda > Insecta > Coleoptera > Elateridae > Ignelater > Ignelater luminosus. Next base: position 36,930 of record VTPC01090686.1, read on the forward strand.
AAATCGGAACCACTAGGATTATTTTTATAGTACCGAAATTAGAATCGGAATGTCTAAACCAGCGATTCTCAACTTTTTTTTCTTCACGGTACACTTTTAATAATTTAAAAAAAATGGGCACTTTTTAACCCTCTTACATATATGCAACCCAGCAAGCAATAGTTGCAGAATACATCGCGTTCCTTTATATATACAGGGTGTTTCATTAATAATTGGAAATATTTTAACTGTAGAATCCTGAGCTCAAAATATTATGATTTAATCCAAATCACTTAGATAAAATGTGGCTCCTTACTGAGTTACAGGGTGTTTTATTTAAAAATTTAAAAACTATTCGTTTCAAGAAATTTTAATAAATAACATTATCTTTTGTTGCTAATAGGGATTAAAGTTTCCTTTGCGTAATAAATGCAATCCTGTGACCCAAAAATACCGACATAATTAATACACATTAAAATCAAATAACTGTGCCGCTTCATTTTTAACTTTAAATATCTCGAGAAATAATGACTATATCGCTATGAATGAAGAGTATGTTATTTACATAGAAAGTATTGGAGAATCGAAAAATTGTGCTAAAATGGCAATTCCGCCAGTGGCGTAGAATTTGGAAACGGTTAGCCATTCACTTGCCGTACGCCTCTGGTAGTAGCCACAAACGTTTATTTAACATAATGTAGTAGGGTGTACAGTACCTACACTTCCTGCCAAGTATGACAAGGATACGGCGAATAGTTTTAAAGTACTGGGTACAAATAGTTTGTAAATTTGTAAATAAAACACCCTGTAACTCAGTAAGGAACCACATTTTATCTAAGTGATTTGGGTTAAATCTTAATATTTTGAGCTCAGGATTCTACAGTTAAAATATTTCCAATTATTAATGAAACACCCTGTATATACCGAATCACAATATCTGCGACATTTACCTACTTATAAATATTTTAGATTCTAAAACTGCAATGTCCACGTAATTTATTAATACCATTCTTAAATTAGTTATTTTTACATTAAATAAAAAATTAAAAAAATTGTTTATTACGTCTTCATGCTAGTGACAAATATTGTATTCAAAACGTACAAAATTGGTGTTGTTGGTTTATATGCAATTTAGATTGTTAGGGTCATACATTCACTAAAAATTAATGAACTTGTTTGGCTAAAAATGGAAAATCGTTGGAACTATCAATTAGGATAATTCATATATTCTCTTAATAGTACATTTAAATCTTTTTCTACATCTCTTAATTCTGAATTAATGCTTAGAGCACAAGTTCATTCGTTGAATACCAGATATAGGCGCATCCTTACAATTCCCTATCATCTAACTACCTTATTTCAAAGAAGTTTTAGATATAATGCGATCAAGTTTTACAATTCCATTTGTCTCAATACAAAAACTAAATTTAGATTCTTTTAATCAATAATGGTTAAACCATTAAATCATTATTGTAAAATCAATAAATTTTAATTCTTTAACTTCATAACATGCCTCCCTAATAATCTAGTTTTAGCTTTCATTAATCAAATTAAATGAATTTATTATTCTATTACTTTACATGTTCTCTTGATTGGTTAAATAGAATTGAATTTGGCTAGATTTCACCAAGAGGACGTGCAGTTTTATAACATTTATTCGTATTAGTAATAATAAAAGGCAATAATATAAAACATAGTTTACACACATCTTTATTTCCACAAAATAAACTATGACTAGTATACATTATCAAAGTCAAACGTAAAATCACGGAAAATCTGTGACGAAAACAAACCCACGATCACGTGTAATAACAGCATATTATACCTATAATATTAGTATAGTCCAGGCATTTGGTAGAAAATAAAAGAAAGTTTTGGTGGAGTTTTGATTTTTTGTACTATATGGTATTTTGGGTCGCTGAACACGAATCAGAGGTTTACCAACAAAAATTTTCTCGGGAAATAGGTTTTTTCCCAAAAAACGTGTAAACAAACGGACTTTTTTTGGTTTTTCCAAAATAACTCCGAAACTATGCATTACGTGAAAGTCGATTCTATATGAAAGTAAAGAGAATAAGATTTCCTACATTTTACGATATGCATTTGAGGTTTGTTTTTCCGGTTAATAGTTTATCCGCGAGAGCGCCGCGAAAATGGGTGTCGAAATCCAAAACTCCCAATAACGGGAATTAAGGCACCGTACGTAGATTTAACACGAAAACTATCCATTTTACGCAAATGTTGACCATGTATTATATTAAACGTGATGTAATTGACTATATTTCATGTATCTGAGATCAACGATTTCGCTGCTAGCGCGCGTAGAATCGATCAGACAAAGAAATGTCTGGGTGCTGCTAAATACTTTATTTACAGATATCGAGAGCTTAAAGTAACATTAGTAGTAAAAAAGTAAAATTATTTATTTATATTCATTTCCGCCATCTTCTAGAAGGTCCTGACTGGTCATCGACATCTGAAACAAAAGATAGATGTATGGAATTAGGGGGTGTACTTATTACTTCGAATATTGTAAAATATATTTTTTCTTAATGGTAAATATTTCATACCTTCTGGCATGGCATATTCATCTTCCGTTGGGTGCACTGGTTCAAGCGATGGGCAATCCATTTCCAGCTCGATTTCGCTGTCCAATTTGTCATCTTCGTCCTCACCCACCTCTACGTTATTTGTGCAGCCTCCCTCGCAGTTGAGGCACTTGCTGGAGCAGCAAAGCCCTGCCTTCCTGCACCCACTATTGCGCTGGCAGTTCTTCGTACACTTGCAGGATACGAGCTTCAATAATGCAGGGGGAGCAGGGGGTAGAAGAATGGTCACAGGCTCAAGGCCAATATTTGTTCTTCTCCATCCCCACTCTTCAGCATTTTTTTCTACTCCCAGCCATTGCTGGACCTGGTGGTAAACTCTTGCAGAGTGCTGCCGTGCTGCAGCTGCAGATGGTGGTAAAGCAGCTATGGAGCTGTACATGAAGGCTGCTTTCTTGTAGTGAATGTACCTTAGGTGGTTGAGCGTAGGTACATTTGTTCCACTGTACCCATACAGTGAAACGAGGAAACGTTCCCCAGCAGTAGCTACCATCTCCTGAGTAGCATTTGAGTCTGTGAAGACTGTTACAATGTCACAACGTTTGGGTTATTCACAAGTGTATTGAGGAACTTCATTTTCCCTTGTTTGAACATTGCTGACGTTGTATCGCAACCGCTCTTTGCGTGTAGGAAGAGGATGTTTTCTGCTACCAGTAAACTCACAGTATCAAGAGGTAAAAAAGTAGCTGGATGAACGTTCTGCTTTCCAGGTTTCAACTTTAAACAGTTGTCAACTCTACAGAGACCTAATATCAAAATAACCAAGAGGTCTACATCCTCCCCAACTACAGTTACTGCCTCATTTAATGGAGCTAAGGACAAAGCGGTGTTCATAATCAGGGTGTCTGCGCTTTCTTTCACCTGCTTCCATTCCATTTGTGCTGATGAGAGCTTCGTAGTAAGCATAGATATTAAACGATCCTTGTTTTTTGGGTTAGCTAAGAACTTTGGTTTTATGAATATTGTAGATAACACAGATTTATGTAAGTAACGCAAAAGTATTACTCCATAAATTATTACTATGTCTAATACAAAATTACGAAATCGACGAAATAGATGTCAATGTACCGAAATACGAAAATAAGCTGACCCCTTATAAAAATTGCAAATATTAGGAGTTTTTAAAATACCTAGTTTTAAAAAGGGCTTTTGTATGTCTGGAGGTATCAAATAAAAATGTAAGGCTAATTGATACTTTTTATTGCGCGGACTTTTGAGCCTCCGTTGCCCTTTAGGTAAATTACTTTATACGCTTGGAATTTAAAATATTTGAAAAATTATGTCGAACGAAAGAAGAAATGAATTTAGGAAAAGTCACGCACAAGTTGTAAAATATATGACTTTATAGAAACATTATACAGAATGAAGAAACCCAATAGAAAGATATGGTTTTTATGATGCGATCCTTTTTTTTACCCCTGTAGATAAATTAGGTTATACGATCTTGCAAAATTATATCGAACCAAGAAAGAGAGAGAGTCATCTTACATAAAACAGATAAGGGCAATATTTGCTTTAATTTAATTTAATTAATTAATTATGCAATGCTAACAAAAAATACCACACAAAGTTGATAACGCAAAAGCTGGTCCATTGGACCCACCTTGCCCGGTAACGTAACTAAAGTACGTTGCCCGGATAAGAGTTAAATGTAATAAACTCATGTATTATTGTAGTAGGGTAATATATAACATGTAAATGTAATAGACCTATTACAGCTGTACTAATAGACATAACATCTCTGAACTGAGAAATAGGGATGAACGATATTTAACTTACAGTGAAAAACTAAAGCGGGGAAGGAATTAGGGATGCGCAAGCAGCGAAATCATTGATCTCAGATACATGAAATATAGGCAATTACATCACCTTTAACATAATACATGGTCAACATTTGCGTAAAATTGATAGTTTTCGTGTTAAATCTACGTACGGTGCCGTAATTCCCGTTATTGGGAGTTTTGGCTTTTGACACCCATTTTCGCGGCGTTCTTGCAGATAAACTATTAACCGGAGAAAAAAACCTTAAATACATAAGACGTAGAAAATTTTATCCTCTTTAGTTTCATATAGAATCGACTTTCACGTAAAATGCATAGTTTCGGAGTTACTTTGGAAAAACCAAAAAAGTCCGTTTGTTTACACATTTTTCGGGAAAAAATCTATTTCCCGAGAAAATTTTTGTTGGCAAACCTCTGATTCGTGTTCAGCGACCCAAAATACCATACAGTACCAAAAATCGAAACTCCACCAAAACTTTCTTTTATTTGCTCTTTTTAAGCACCTAATGACTAGACTAGTAGGGATTTGACAGAAAGTTGAAGTGTACATGCAGTTGCATATACTCGAGGGGGTTAAAAAGTGCCCCTGCTGTAATTAGCCGTTCGTTTAAAAAGGCATATAAACTAGAGTAGGGATTTTGTTTTAACGCCCCAGTGGTGAAGGCAAATGCCGGAACAGTTTTGCACTAGTCCACGGCACACAATACACACCTAACACCCACACACCACTATTCTAACACATACACACTCTCACACTCCTCACTACACAATTCCAACACCGTTCTGAAAAGAACCGTCGCGTCAAACTCCTCGTCGTCTCTGTGTGACGGCTCGTTGGCCGTCCTTGGGCATCACCATCGACGGGGATTATGGAGGACCTGCTTCCGGCCTGCACCACCATCGCCACCAGACCAGGATCACCGTGGACGGCGGGCGTGCGGACTGCTTGGTACCCGACATTTTTCCAATTCACCAGCCATAGAGAAATTAAGTTTTCTAAATGGCAGCCACCTACGGTGGCATTTTATTCATTGATACTGTCCTTTGTTTTAACGTATTACTAGCACTGCGACAACGTTAACGTTTGATTTTACAATTTCTCTTCAAATACTACCTATGTTAGGAATTTCTTATTGACACATGTATATTATTGTTAATTTATATTTCATTGATTACCATCACATATTTGTTTAATATTAATTGTTATTGTTTGAACAGACCTATCTTACTGGAATGTTACTGTGAACTTTCACAGGTTAATTATTATTAGCATTTTTTCCGCGATATCACTTAAAACTCCGCTTAAAGCAAAGTTTAATATCGAATGTGTAAATAACACATTACACTTTCACACTTCCCGAATTATATGTAGTTTTCCTAATGAGGTTAAAACATATATAAAGTGGTAACCAGTAAGATATGGCCCCTCTCTCTCTCTCTCTCTTTCTCTCTCACTCTCTTTCTCTCTCACTCTCTCCCTCTCTCACTCTCTCCCTCTCTCACTCTCTCCCTCTCTCACTCTTAGTTCTCTTAGTTCCTCTCAGTTTTCCTTAGTCTCTTTATATTTATCGTGTTTTATTGTTTTGTTAATTTAATAAATGTATGGAAAACGAAATTAATCTTTAAAATCAAAAAGCATCGAACTTAAGCAACACTGGGAACCCGACACCTATTTAAAATTGATCGGTATTCACTTTCCTTTACTTGAATTCACGGGATGTTAATAATAACACAACTGGTTTTTTGTTAGAGAATATCCTTAATAAACGAAATTATTTCTTTAATTTTAATTTAGAAATGTGACAAACTACCTAATATATAAATAGACAAGTATAAAAAATCTAACAAAGGGGATTATTCTGTTATGTTGACTGCAGCTACTGTCAATTATAATCTCAAATAATCTTGTGGCATTTTATTGAGGCGGTTTATTGACCCTGTTACCCAGGTATCAACTGGAGCGTTCAAAAAGGGCGGGCGTGTATCTCTTGGTTATAATACCCCATAATACTGTCACCCGTTCGTAAATATTTAGGAGCTTTAGCATGTGTTATCCATAATTACTACAGTCTGGGCTGGTGTGATCATCAGTAACATGTATCAAGCTTTGTCTCTCAGTTCTAGGTTCTGATAAACCTTGCATTTTCCTCAGATTTGGACCACCCAGTACATGAATTCTTTACTGAAAATTGTTATTTAAGGTATAATTGATGAACTGGATAAATCTGTTGGTCAGATAATAGAAGCACTGTCGAAAAAGGGATTTTTAAATAATTCTGTCATAATATTTATATCAGACAATGGGGCAGCAACAACAGGAAGTTATAGTAATTCAGGTTCAAATTGGCCATTACGTGGTGTAAGTCTATGAAAAGACAAACTTATAAATATAGAAAGAATTATAATAGTAACTGTTTTATTTTCTTTTTTACAGATCAAACTAACTCTACTAGAGGGAGCCATAAGAAGTACTGGTATAGTATATAGTTCCTTATTTACAAATACCAGTCTTATCAATAATCAATTGATCCACATAACAGATTTAATGCCTACCATTTATGCAGCTGCAGGTAAATGTTCATCGTTCTAAATTAAAAAACTTCACTAAGCACTGTTTTTTAGGAGGCAACGTCAACAATTTGAATAAAATCGATGGAATAAATCAATGGCCCATGTTTACACTTAATCAAAATACAGAACGATCTGGATTCTTAATAAATATTGATGAGAATCTAAATAGCGCAGGATTTTTAGGAGAAAATGGTCGTTTTAAATTAATTAATGGTTCCACGATAATCGCAGGGTTAGATATGTATTACGGAGATGATGGTCGTGACATTTCTAATCCGCCTTATAATGCAAGTGCAGTAATAAATAGTCCTACAAATCATATAATTGGAAAAAACCTTCGACACAACCAAATTCTGCAATTAAGAAATGAATTAGACTTAAGGAATTGTAGAAAATATAATCTAAAATATGATAATTGTTTTTACAATAATTTTTGCCTGTTTGATCTCTTTGAAGATCCATGCGAGACTACAAATATTGCTGAAAGATTTCCAGATATCGTAGACAGGCTAAAAGAAAAACTTTCACAATTTTGGAAGCAATTAAAACCGCAAAAAGCTTTGAATATAGATCCCAAAGCTAATCCGGTTTATTATAACTACAGCTGGCATACATGGTTGGATAAGAACGAACATAAATTGTAAATAAATTATTTAATACAGTCAGCTCAATGTATCTTATTGCAGGTAGATAGGCAACACTTATGGTAAACGATTAAATCTCATTGTCACTTTTGTTTCTTAAATGTTTCTAAATAACTAAACATTAAAAAACAAAACCAAATGAAATATCGGTACAGGTAATGTTAGGTTAGAAATTCTTGTCCAACCCTGCATTCGGTAAGATACATCTGACAGCTATTTTTACTCGGGATCGTCTCTTGTTCTTGTCACTCAAATAAAAATTTAGATTTGAGTGACAAGAACAAGAGACGATTTCAAGCAAAAACAGCTGTCAGAGGTCCTTACCGAACGCAGGGTAAATGACAAGCAAACTAATAATTTTGGTGTTTTTGTTTTCCATAGCTATATTAAAAATTGGAAACTATAAAAGTAATTAGTAATTACAAAGATATTCATGCTATGCAAAGTGTGTTGCCTACCTACTTGTAAAGTCTTAAATATAATAATTATAAAAATGACAATAAATTATTTTCATTTGGTTTGAGAATTTATCAAGCAGATACTTTAGATAACCAGCCAATCTTGTACTTCTTTAGCTTTCTAGAGGAAATTACATCTACCTAAAAAGTTATTGGTAGAATTTAATAAATTGCATCAACTTCCATAATTTATCGATTTGAATTGGTAAAGTGAAATAATAGAAAATCATTCTCAACACCTCAAGCTGAATGCATAATTTTTAATGTATAGTTTTAAGGATGTTGATTAATTTCTTTTAGAAAATAAACAAAATTTACTCTTCTTTGCAAGTAGATTTAATAATATATCTTTCTTTTTGATCTCTCAAAAGGTCCATGCAAAACTACCAATATTGCCGAAGATTTTCTGGAAATTGTAGACAGACTGATACAAAGACTTGCAGAATTTTGGAAGCGATTGAAACCATAATAACCTTGAGATATAAATTCCACGTCTAATCTAATTTATTGTAATAACAATATACATAGACTAGTAAAATAAATGATTTTTACAAAATGTCTTTCCTGCCATGATATAAACTACATGTTTTAAATATTCTAATTGTGATTATCTAGAAATGCCTTACAGGATCGTACACATTGTTGATAGCATTTTTCAAAACCTGCAGATCCTGAATCCTGAAATAAATAATTTGCAGTTGTAGGAAATGAAGTAAACAATCTTAATCTTGAAAACTCTAAAATGTTGTGCAAACTGAATTAATATTACTTTGAGACTTACAAAATAAGGATCCCTTATTATTCTGTCTCCTTCAGGATCAAAATCACCAAGCAGAAATATCTTTGCCTTACTATCTCTTGGTGCTACTTCTTTCAAATTAGAAATATTATTTTCATCCATTCCAAATATATAATCAAACTCATTGAAATCCTCACTTTCTATCTAAACTAATAAAATTAGATATATCTGTGCCAGTGAAATACACTTAAATATAAACCTGTCTCGCTCTTCCACTATATTGAATGGAATGGTGTTTAAGCGTTTCTCTAGCCCTATGGTTTGGTCGACTTCCTACCTGCCACCCCTCAATAGCAGCACTATCAGCTTCCCATTTATCTCGTATACCTCTTTCTTTTACTATATGGGTAAAAACAGCTTCTGCTATTGGCGAACGACAAATGTTGCCTAAAAAGTGTATTTTATCTCGAATGTTCAAACTTATAAGAAAACTTTATACCTACCTAAACATACAAAAAGAACCTTTTGCACATCAGGCATTTTTTACATCTTTAAAAGATTCAGCAATTAAGTTTATTATTACTATAAACAAAGTAAAGAATCTTAAATAAGTAAATTAGTAAACATAACCTAGGCTTATGACGACAGCAACGACAGGTACCACAGCAACTGACAGCAACAGGGTTATGAAGGTTAAAAAAATGCTACGTTGCCAGTGTTGCCAGATTGAGTAACAGGAGGTAAGAGAAGGAACTTCTTGAAATATCAAAACATTGTTACAAAATGGTACAAATGAGTATACAACTGATAAATCCTCTCAGAAGAAATCCTAACAATTCTAACAAGTAACCAAACACAACTAGATGTACCATATCTTTATAATGAGTTTTACTGTATGCTAATACCCAGTTCACGTCTCGTTCCTTTACAGTTATGATGTGTATTTAATTTACTGAACACAACAACGTTTTCCCAGAGTTGGTGGACAGTACTATTTATCTTCAAATAGAAGAGCCAACTGGGAGCCAGTTTATTGGTCCGTGAGCGCAAATTTACTTGTTTGTAAAGTTGCATTTTAGAACGTTCTTTGTCAAGACTCAAAAACAGCAGAAAAGCATCACTTTATTTGCCTAGGCAGACAGAAGATCTTTTTACTGACTAATCTTATGAAGAAAAAATAACAAAGCTGAGAAAACAAGATATTTCCATTTTTCTTTAGAATTTTCTATTTTAGACATTTATTTTCCTAATATGTAGTTACAGAAGTTTTCTACGTACCGCGTTAGAAAAGTATCACTTCCGTGACTTCTTACGTAAATAATCTTCGAACACGACACTAGACATTCCAGCCACTTGCGTTAACTGCCGTGGTACATATCCAACAAATCATATCCCTGCTGGACAGTAAACCACTGGTTTCACTAACCGGCACGACCCAGCTGAACGGTGCAGGCCTCATCAACCCAACTACAGTCAAGTCATCGATCGCTCTTGCTCCTAGTATGAAAAACGCGCCAGTCAGACCAACAAACAATCTGGACTCTTCTTCTCTTGACATTCAAAACCTTTGACAAAGCCCTTTGTTAGATCTCAGGTATGGTGTACACGTTCACTCCCTTTGTAAGCCCATCTAGAATTTCCTAGCCATCTTCAGCGCACAGACAACCGCCGCCAATGCCAAGTGGCCATCAACTTCTCTATAGTTAAACTTACCTTCAAACAAAGGAGGTAGAAGACAGACAGAAAGTTAATTGATCTTAATTTGAAGTTGATTGTTCTCAAGTTTAAATTGATTAATCCCAGTTTAAGGTTATCTACATTTCAAAGATACGGAATACCAAAGCTGCGCATCGCATCTCTTTCATTAATTAAGTTACTGGCTGTCAAGGAGTGGTATAAAGCTGACCAAGAAGGTTAATGTCTGCTCTCGTTAGTGTTATACATGCAACTTCAAAATTCCGCTACTTTCCACCTCAGTGGAAGACTACCTTGATGACAGGCATCTCTAAGCCAGAACAAAACGCATTTCCACAACATTACCAAAGATCGCTAAAAGGGTAATCTTGTTTAAACTTATACAAGAACTCCAAGATAATAACAGTTTGGTTTTAAAAGTGGCGCCATCTTGCTAGATGTTTCCAAAATCTTTGGCAGGACATACCACTCAGGACTCGTATACAAGTTGCTACATAAGAACATCAATGTAGGCCTCGTTAAAAGTCGAGCTTTTAAGATTAAACTACAAGATATCCGTTAAGGGTGATATAATTGCAATTAACTCTAAGAATCGATGCTATAACCACAGCTTTGCATGTTGACAACATAGCGATATGGGCGCTAGAACGCCACTCTAGACTAGTAACTAGAGAGCTAACTGCAGTGGCAGAAGATATCAAAGACAGGCTTTAGACATAGCGGACTTTTCACCAAAAGACAATCCCGAATAAAGCAAATCTACATCATACATACATTAGAATTTTGCAACTTAAATGATTTTTCTCCTTTAGTTTCAACCACATCATATACGAACTGCTTGAATCTGACAAATTAAAAAGACTTCATCTTAGCATTGCAGCGGCTTTTCATAAACATAATTTGAGAACATTTAATTTGAAAAATAATTCTGCATCAAAAAGTTCTTGTGCTTCTTTTGATTGTTGATAGGGAGCGGCTTAGATTAACTGTTGTTTCAATGTGATGCGGCAACTCACTTATAGCCCTGCACAGGCCGAAATTTCCAGGCTCTGCCCAACTGGAAAAAACTTGACACGGTTCGAGAATAATCTGGTAACTTTCTGATCAGCCCGAGAGACCTGACAGAAAAGCACGAGAAGCCGAGAAGTTTAAAAGACCTCACAGGCCCGAATGGCTTAACAGATCCGAGAACTCCTACAAGCCCGAAAGATCCAAATGGCCTGATAGACCCGAAGGGCCGAGAAGTTCAAAAGGTTCGACTGGCCCGAGAGGTCCCAACGCCTGTCAACCGGAGACGCCCAAAGAAGTTCAAAAACCCAGATAGACCCCTATGACTTGACAGGCTCCAACAGTTCGACAGGCCCGACAAGACCAAACGGCCCGATTGATCGGACGTAGGCCCGAAAAGCCCGATACATTTTTAAACTGAAGCCCGGTCCGACCCGAACCCGAGCTTTGACCCGGGCCACGTAAAGACCCGACTAGAAAACCTGACCCGGGCAGGCCTCTAATTCATTTAACAGACAAATCTCGAATGCAACTCAATCCGTTAGCAAACAATAAAATGAAAAGAGCAACGAAGTGTACGATAATGCTTCTTTTTTCTTTTGTTGGCATTTTTATTTTATAAAAAAGACCTAACCAACCCGTTACAAATAATAATTAAAATAAGCAACTTATGATTATGAAAACAGGTGGAGTAAAAGTAACCTTTAGTAAAAAAAATAGTATAATTATAGTTTTAGTTTGGAGTAGTTGGCAATAATGTAGTTTAAAATTTAAATTAATATAAAGGAACTTGTTAATAAATGGTTTAAAATAGAAATAATTTAATAATAAAAAATGGGGTAAATTAAATATACGTATATAAAGTAAATTAATAGTAAGAGCTTGAAAAGGAATTTATATACCTAATAAAGACTAAAAAAATTAGAATAAATAAATAAGTAAATTAAATAAATCTTTATTATTAATAGAATAATTGTATATTATTCAACGAGCACATAATATAGGCTATTATTCAAGAGGATGAAGTTTACACACGAGCCGAAGACGAGTATGTGCAAATATTTTATTTTCTCCTTCCTGTAAAATTGGTGTGTGGTATTGTCTTCAGAGGTGCTTGATATTTATTCGATTTTCTTGTCTAGATAAAATATATATTATTCATGTTTTCGTATATTTTTAAAAAACAAGTCTGGCAACCCTAGATACAAGGTGGGCAAAGTTTCATTCAAAATTTCTTGTTTACAGCGCAAAAGCGTGTTCTATGTTCAACAATTCTTTTTTAAGAAAAACCGATTTCCAATATAATATAATATGTGATATTTTTGTTTGTATTTAAGTTATTATCCAGTATTTGTCCATCCGTTAAATATGGTACTGGTTTTCAAAATATTTTACTGAAACTTATCGAAAACGATTGGATAAGTGGGTATTTATGAGTGACTTATATTTTCGAGATTCGTTTCACGACATTTATAGGAAACTTATATACTGTTTGAATGAAAGAAAAGAAGCTAGAGACATCTACCGCAAATCTATAGATTTTATATTTTAATAAATTATTATTAGATCTATCTTATCAACTGAGTGAAGTAAGCAGCACACAAACATGGCAGAAAACTGAAGGATATTTAAATTTATCTAAAGAGTTTGAAAAAACAATTGATTGTATATACAAGGTGTGACAATAAAGTTCGGTAAGCACCGTTGTATTTTTGATGCCGAAAGGTTTTTCATATTTCCGAAAGCGACAACACATGGCTTAACTCCTGCCCGAACATGTCCTAACCTGTCTGGTCGCTGCATGAACGCGTCTGTCGATGACAGCCTGTTAATGCGGGTGATGAAAGGTTCGCGCGTAATTGTCGAAAAATGGAGCAAAGAGCAAATATAAAGTTTTGTTTTAAATTAGGGAAAACAATAACAGAAACTCATTTAATGCTAAAGGAAGTTTACGGGCATGAAGCAGTAACCTTGAAATGTGTATCGGAATGGTTTAAACGTTTTCGTGAGGGACGGGACTCGATAGATGATGCGCCTAGGAGTGGAAGACCGTCGACGTCGAGAAATGACGATTCTGTGAAAGCAGTCCGAGAACTGGTAACAAAGGACCGTCGAATGACTGTGCGATTGTTGGCCGAAGAAGTGGGAATTAACCGTGAAACAGTCCGTCTCATCTTGAAAAACGACTTGCAGAAGCGAAAGATCTGTTCTCGATTTGTTCCCCATTTTCTCACAGACGAACAAAAACTCCAAAGATTTGACGCATGCGGCGACTTCATCAGCACGTGTGATAACGACCCAACATTCTTGGATTCAATTGTGACCGGTGATGAGTCGTGGTGTTTCGAGTACGACCCTGAAACAAAACGGCAAAGCATGGAATGGCGGAGTCCCAGTTCCCCAAGACACACCAAATCTCGACTCCAGAAGTCAAAGACGAAAACCATGCTGTTTGCCTTCTTTGACCGACATGGGATTATCCATAAGGAGTTTCTACCTCAGGGTCAAACGGTCAACAAAGAATTTTATTTGCAGGTTCTGCAACGTCTGCTGGCGCGAATTCGACGAGTGCGTCCCCAACTTGCACAAGGAAGAGGCTGGTTCCTTTTGCATGATAATGCACCATCCCACACGGCATGCATAGTGAAGAAGTTTTTGGCCGACAAAGGAGTTCCTGAGATCAGTCACCCCCCGTATTCACCGGATTTGGCTCCGGCTGACTTTTTCTTGTTTCCCCGCCTGAAGTCGTCGCTGAAAGGGAAGAGATTTTCCGGAATTGAAGAGATCAAAGAAAACGTTACGTCGGAGTTGAAGGCCATTCCAATGGAGGACTTCTCACGCAGTTTCCAACAACTGTACGAGCGTTGCCAGAAGTGCGTTGTATCTGGGGGGGATTACTTCGAAGGACAGTAAAATATTTTTCATCTACTATTTGTGTAAGTACCTTTTTTTAAATCACTTACCGAACTTTATTGTCACACCTTGTATGCTAACGCTGCATAAATTACATTAGATAATATCTAATATTAAATAATTCAATATTCTTTAGGTATACAAAACCTTTAAAAGTGTCTCAACTTTTTTTTGAGGCGCATTCCATTCCTTTTGAAACTCTATTAAAAACGTTTAAAAACAAGAACGCCAATAATCTTTACAATATTAACAAACAATATCAAAACCCACCAAAACATTAATTACAAAAATTTCAGTTTGTTTTTGTTTTTGGTAGCAACGACTGAAAAGCCTTCAATTTAATAAATAATTCTTTTCTTTAACTCTGTAAAGCACTTAAAACCATTCAGAACACTGTAAAATTGGTGTATAAAAGCTATTTTGTTTTTATTAATTTATCATCCGATATTTAGTCCATACGTTGAATACGGTATCGGATTTAAAAAATTGAACGCTTTAAGACAAATGCAAAATGAGTTTTGTTTTGTTCTCGATACTTAGGAATTTATCTTTAGAGGAATTTATAAGAAGCTTGCAAATACTTCGAATGCAATAAACAACCCGTCACCATCTACCGGCAACTTCTATATTTACTTTTTTAGTTATAAGGAAGGTACCTATTCTCTTCGCATTTATTCCTCGAAGAAATATTGTTACTTTCATTGTTTGTTTATTTATAGTACTTTCTGCTTGTCTTAAGTGCATTTTATCTATATTTTATGTCTATTAAATAAAATTTAAAAAAACTATTTTTAATTCACAGACTGTGTAACAGAAGGATAGTAAAAACCGTAGAAACCATGATTCTTATTCTTAAATCTCTCTTTTGACAATTAAAGGTTATTCAAGATCGTTCTTCGTAAGATAAGGAAAAAAAGTAATCTAAATTACATTATTATTTATTCCTTTAATAATTCTTCTTTGTAAATAGCATTTTTCCTTGTTTCTGTTATGTAGGATGGGTTGCCTATATTGCAGACTTTGTAAACTTATTCATCTTTATGAATAAATACCTTTGTAATGTTAATATTTTACAGTTTATTTCATGTTGTGGATTATGAAATTAATACAGATTTTAAGAATTCCAACAGATGTTGAATGTGTTGTCCGTTTTCACGAATATATTGTCAAACATTTGCAGAGTTAGACATGTATTACGAAGACCATGGCCGTGACATTTCTAATCCACCTTATAAAGCAAGTGCAGTAATAAATAGTCCATAAATCATATAATTGGAACAAACCTTCAACACAACCAAATTCTGTAATTAAGAAATTAATTAAACTTAAGGAATTATAAAAAATATATTTAAAATATGATAATTGTTCTTATAATAATTTTTGCATGTTTGATCTCTTTAAAGCTTTGCATATAGATCCCAAAGCTAATTCAACTTATTATAACTACAACTGACGTACATGGTTGGATAGGAACGATCATAAATTGTAAATATTAGGTGTATACCTATGAAATGAGACTTTTTTTTCAATTTTAAACGTTTATTAACAAAAAATGGTTACAAATTTAATCTTCAAAACAATAGCCATCGCTAGCGACACATTTTACCCATCTCTTAGGCAATTTGTGAATGCCGCGCCAAAAAAATTGGCCGTCTTTGGCCGCAAACCAATCATCGAGCCATTTTTTGGCTTCTTCGTGAGAATTGAAGCGCTGCTCGGAAAGTGCGTGGCCCATCGATGCAAACAAATGATAATCGGAAGGCGCCAAGTCTGGTGAGTAAGCCGCATGCACCAGCGGTTCCCAATCGTACGTCTCCACCAATTCCCGGGTCGCTCTTGTTCGATGTGGTGGTGCATTGTCATCAAGAAAAATTACTTTGTGACGTCGATCGGCATATTCTGGGCGTTTTCGGTGTATAGCGCTGTTCAAAACGGCCAATTGTCGTTGGTAGCGTGCACCGTCAACTGTTTCACCTGGTTTTAATAGCTCGTACCAAATCATACCATGCTGATCCCAGAAAACACACAGCATTGCCTTGCGGCCGAAGCGATTTGGTTTGGCCGTTGATTTTGGCTTGTGGCCGGGCGTTTACGCTTGGGATTGGAGAAATACACCCATTTTTCATCACCCGTAACGATTCGATGCAAAAAAGACTTCCTTTTGAACCGGGAGAGCAGCATTTCACAAGTGGTTTTTCGGTTCTCTTGCTGCCTTTCAGTCAGTTCATGCGGCACCCATCTTCCGACCTTTAAAATCATGCCCATGTCTTTCAAACGTTTGCAAATGGTTTTTTGGGTCACTCCCAACTGCTCTGCCATCATTTCTTGCGTTTGACCATCATCTTCATTCAACAATGCTTGCAATTCGGTGTCCTCAAACTTTTTCGGTGGCCGGCCACGTTCCTCGTTCTCCACGCTAAAATCACCACTTCGGAATTTTTCAAACCACCTGAAGCACTGTGCTCTGCTTAGAGCATGTCCACCGTAAGCTTCTATAAGCATTTGATGAGCTTGAGAAGCGTTTTTCTTCAATTGATAACAGAAAATCAACGATGTCCGCAAATCGTAGTTTGAAGGCACGAAATTCGACATTTTTAAGAGCGAAAAAAATGCGTTGTTGTATGAAACATCACAAACAATGAATTGAATATTGTTGACAGATGACAGACGAAAAAATAAGACATTTGGGACAGTTTAAAAATACTCCTAGCGACATCTGTGGTCTAATAGCTGAAAGTCTCATTTCATAGGTATACACCTGGTAAATCATTTTTTAACTCAATTTATCTTACTGCATGTAAATATGCAACACATATGGCAAACGACCAATCTCATTAATGTCACTTTTGTTTATTAAATTTTTCTAAATAACTAACCATTAAAGTTACACAGAACGATGTGTTATTATAGGTAATGTAAGGTTAGAGGTTCTTGTCAAAATGACAAGCAATGTGTACTACAAACAATTTTTGAATTTTTGTTTATTATGAAAATATTAATGATTTGTAAAGTGTTTTGCCTACCTACTCGTAGTACCTTAAATATAATAAGAATAACATTAATAAATTATTGTCCTTTGGTTTGGGAATTTTTCAAAAACATTAGATAAGCAGCCAGTTAGCCATCTTGCTCGTCTTCAGCTTTCTAGAGAAAATTTCATCCACATAAAACAGCTAGTATTGGCAGAATTTACCTAATTAACATCAAATTCTATAACTTATCAATTTGAATTGGCAATATCAGGGCTTCCACATGCTGATGTGATGCATACAAAAGTGAAGAAAGTGAATAAAGTGAGCGAATTTAGCAAATAAAGTGAGAAATAGTAAATAACCAGGCAGAGCTTTAGATGAAACGAAAATTATAGAAGAATCTTTCTCCCCACCCGGCTAACAAAAATGTTGCTAATAACGATACGAAAATTCCTAACTTCAAATATTCTTGAAATACTGCTCGTGTCCGCAAGATATAATCCCGCTGACATGCTGTCAGCAGGAATGATTGGGTGCTGTCAGTAATTCCTTTCTTGCAAATGAGTACTGCCAACCGTCTAGCAATTTTATGTCGCGAATGCAACAAGTTGCTGCTTGTCTGTGAATACAAATATACCCAAGGATCCCGAAAGGTCGAGAAGTCCAAAAGACCTGAGAGATCAAAACGGTCCAATAGACCCGAAGGATCGAGAAGTCTTAAAGACCTGAGAAATCAAGACGGTCCAAAGGGTCGATAAGTCCAAAAGGACTGACGGCCCGAGAGATCCAAGAAGCCTGAAGTGCCAAAAAGTACAAAAGGCAGGAGAGATCAAAACGGCCCGATAGACCCGAGAAGTACAAAAGGTCCGACAGACTCCAACAGCTTGATAGACGTGACAAGACTGAACGGCTCGAACCCGAGCTAAACGCCCTATTAGAAATCCCGGTCCGTGCAGGCCTCTACCTCCTTTAAAATAGCTTTCTAATTAGTTACATATTTTATCAATAATGTAAACACTTAAGATGTAAAACTCTGTAACTAGGTGATACTCTATTTTAATGGGTTATAAAAAATAACCAAAATCTGCCTCCCGCCATTTATAAACAGTGCGAGACGAATTTTGGTTTTCCATTTATCTAGGTATTCATGTATTAACTTATTTGATTCAAAAATCAAAGTTAGCTATTAATAAATTGATTATAAACTAAATGCAATTGTGGGATCAATACAGTATTATTCAATGATACATACAAGAAGTTAATAAATATTATCGACAAACTAATACAGTAGATTTCTAACAATCATAGAATGGTCAATTCGTTTTAGTTATGAAGTAATAGGTATTCAAAATTGCCTGCAGGCAGGTTAACTTTTGTATGCATTGTCATTATCTGTTAGAATATAAATATTCTATTAAAAGAGATTGTAGAGAAGTACCTTCTGTGTATCTTAAACTACTTTTGATTATACAAAGTGTACTCTGTAGCTGAGACACATTAAATTCAAAGTTTCTCTTTATTTATCTTTTGACATTATTTATTTATTTATTTATTACCCAAACAAAACGAGCTTAACCCAATTACATTGTCGGAGAAATCCCGCATTTGTACATAATATTTAATATTAAATTACACAAAAAAATGTTACAATAAAAAGTAATAATGGTAATAATAATAATAAGAATAATGATAATAACAACAATAATATGAGAAAAAAAGAAGAAATATAAGTAATTTCGGAATGAGCAGAGACACATAAACTAGCTTATTTAACAAAATTAGATACTACGAGAGTAATTTGAATACTGATTTTTTAAACGATACTAGGGAGGAGTCAAAAGTATCAATATCAGTTTCATAATTTATTTTATTGACCACGGTTGCCATTCTTATTAATGGAGAGCAGAAACGTAAATTAGTTCTATATTTAGGAATGTACATACAAGATGTTTCGAGGTCGAGATCTATGTGCCGGTACGTAGAGTTGCACCAAAGGTAACAGCTTGGGACAATCTATTCTGTTATTTATTAGCTTATGAATAAAGCAAATGTCTCCCAACTCTCTTCTTTTATATAGATTAGCAATTTTAAATTCCGACCTAACGTCTTGATATTCGTTATAACCGGGGTATTTTCCATGTGCTTTGTAATAAAGATACTTAAGAAACTTATTTTGAACTGTTTCAATTTTGTTTTGATGAGTAATTTGACTAGGATTCCATACTGCTGAAGCAAACTCTAATTTAGACCTTACTAAAGATTTGTATAGTAATTGAATAGCCGTAACGCTTTTTAAATCTTGAGTGGACCTCATTAGAAAACCTAAACTTTTTAATGACGCATTTACTATCTTCTCGATATGATCATCCCACCTTAAATCCGACCTAAGATTAACTCCTAAGTCGCGAACTCTCTGTATTTGCTCTAAATTATTACCGTTAATGGTATATTGATAATAAGTTGGGTATTTTTTGGTCGTGAATGTCATAGATTTACATTTACTAATATTAAGACTTAGCCTGTTTGTATTGCTCCAATCTAACAGTGAATTTACATTATGTTGCAGAATATGACAATCTTCTACATTAGCGACTTCTTTGTATATCTTTACATCATCTGCAAATATAAGACATTCACATCCTTTAATATAGGATGGGAGATCATTAATAAATAACAAAAAGAGCAGAGGTCTCAAGTTGCTACCCTGTGGCACACCCGACGGTACTATAAATTGTTGCGATTGTATTCCGCCTATCAGTATAAATTGAAACCTGTCCTGTAAATAAGATTTAAAGAATTGTAACAAATTGAGAGAGAAACCGTATGCGTGCAACTTTCGTAATAATATGTCATGATTTACGCTATCAAAAGCTTTAGAGAAATCCGTATAAATTACATCTACTTGTCCCCCTTTGTCAATAATACTACTACTGTATTCCATAAACGTTATTAAATTTGTTTCAACAGATCTTTTGTTTGTAAAACCGTGTTGATGCTCTGTTATATTGTTTCTTAAAGTGTTATAAACTTTACTGTAAATAATTTGTTCGAATATTTTAGCGGGCACAGATAACACAGATACTGGACGGTAGTTTGTTACTTTGGATTTATCACCCGATTTATGTATAGGAACTACTTTAGTTAATTTCCATTTATCCGGAAAAGTGCTCGTTCGCAGAGCTAGATTATATAATATTGATAAAGGATGACTAAGTAATTCACGACAAGCTTTAAATATGTAAGGAGGCACCAGATCAGGACCAACCGATCTTTTCGGTTTTAGTTTTCGCATTACTACCTCGACTTCTTGTACATTCACATGTTTTATTACAATGCAATCAGAGATACTATTATGGACAATCTGATTGGATCCAAATATTATATGATTAATATCGTATGATGAATGGTTATTGTATACCGATTTAAAATAATCTGCAAATAATTCTGGAATTTCTGCTTCATTATTAGTAGTTCTTTCATTAAACTGATATTTGTCAAAATCAGAGTTGTTATTACGTTTTCTGTTTATATAATTCCAAAATCCGTTAACATTATGAATAATTTCGTTTTCTATAGATGCAATATAGTTTTCATGCGCAACCTGTGTATCTTGTTTTAGCTTTTCTCTTAATCGACGGAATTCTTGCAAGTGGTAATCTGATATGTTTTTATGTTTGTGATGCATTTTTTTTAACTTTATGTTTTGAATGATTTCTCGAGTAAACCAGACGGGGTAACGAAAATAGGATCTATGCTGTACTTTTGGAACAGATTGATCTAGAGCTTGATACAATAGAGAGTAGAATTTTTCTACAGCCACATTCACGTCATTATAATTTTCAAGTTCGTGCCAATCGGTAACCCTTAGTAATTCATATAGAAGAAGGAAATTAGCTTTTTTGAAATTGTAATGTTCGGGCGCTACCCTGGATGTATGTACTAGCATTCTTTCTATATGAATGACTGTAGGAAACTGTCAAGGCTGGATGATATACGGCTTCAGGTACAATTGCATCATTATTACTAAATACGTTTACTGGTAAGTTACTGATTATGAGATCGAGAGTTCGTTCTTGAAAATTAAGAATATTATTATACATGCCGAAATTTTGAATGTTAAGAAATTGTTGTAAGCGTTTGGTAGTGACATTACCGCTTGCAAGATCATATGTTGCGTTATTGATGTTTGATATATTAAAGTCACCTAAGATAATAACGTCATTTGTTAAAAATAATTCGGTATTTTCTAGAGTATTGAAGTATTCTTCGTAAGTTGCCGCAATCGTATGAGGCGGAAAATAAACGCTATTAATTATTATATCTTTTCCATACATATGAATTTTAACAAACAGAGATTCCAGAATTATGTTTACATTTATAGCTTCCGATTTATGCTTTTTATGGACTGCTATTAACACACCACCTCCTTGTTTACCACTAAGCACTTGACTACGATCACATCGGTATACAATATATCTAGTGTCAAATAATTCATTGCTAAATATATCAGCATCCAACCAGCTTTCCACAAGTACGATACGTCATAATTGACACTTGCAAGATTTTTTTGGAATAAATTAACTTTCGTACGCAGCCCCCATATGTATTGGTAATAGATTTGACAAGTTTTATTCTTCATGGAAACTTTAAATAAACGTTACAATAGATAAAACTGCCAAGTGTACATGCCTCTGCTAGATAATCCGAAGTTATATAAGTATTTGATATACAATAAAGTAAACTAAACTAAAATAAATATATAAATTTCTAAACTTAAACGAAATATCTCAACTTTTATAAATGCAAAATAATTTCCCTAACCTTTTAGCCTTGCCGGTGATTTAAAAAGCCACACTTATTTGCACGCTTCCTCGAGTTCTTATTATTTTTATTGACAAAAATGATTCCATCTTGCGACCATACATTCTTCATACCAAATTGTTCAACTGCATTATTTAGTATGTTCACTCTGATTTTTGTTAAGTCTTCACGTACGGTTATACCGGAACCCTTTAATTTTCTTTTAGAATTAAACACCATTGAACGGTAACCGTAACTTATAAATTTAACAATTACTGGTCTGGGTTTAGCACCCACCTTAAAACGTCCCACTCGGTGACATCTGTCAATATGATCTTTTGTAATAGGAACTTCCATTTTATTCTTAAATATATCTAACACCTCCCTATAAATATCCTCGCTCCCGCCTTCCTTTATTCCAAAGATACGAACAGTTCCTTCTTGTGTACTGCTCAAGACCATCGTTTGCATCGCGTAGTTCTTCCTTTTCTTCTCGTAGTTTTAGAATATCGTTTTGCAATTCTGTCACCTTTTGTTCACTAATCTCCAGTTTATTAATTAGTTTTTTGAGCCGATTTTCCATTTTCTTCATAACAATTTCTGAAATTTTGTCGGCTATATGTTCTAACAAATCTGTATCAGATGATATCACCTTTATAGCAACATCATGTATGTCTAGTTGCGATTGTGTAAAAACCATTATGTTATTGACAACGTATATTAATAGTACACAAGTAGTTATCAACTTTTGAGGAATATGTGTACAATATATGAATATTATGTATGTATCTGGACTATGCAGTACACCCCATATACTGATAAGTAAGTTTGGAACATCTGGAAGTAATTTCTTATAATAAGAATTTTTGATATTTTGGCAAATAACAATGCACCCAAAAATTAACTTTTGAATATTGATTACTCCATAACAAGACGAATTGTCCATAGGTTCATTTATAAATGTTACCAGAGATTTATCTTATCAGTTTGTTGGTATCATTTATTAACATCCTGTATACATTTATAAATCAGACTACTTTTTTTGCAAAGCAATAACTAATCGAATTTTTGCTTTTCTTAAGTTTGTTAGTCTTTTTGAGTGTATCTTTTTGAACTTAATTTTAATGTAATAGATTATTTGTGGAGTATAGATTTCCGTAAAACAAATTGCATATTTAAAAGCAGCATTTGATGAAGAAAATACTAATTATTCATACAGATTTTTTAAAACTCGCATCTCAAACTACAATAGTTGAAATAATGATAAAATTTCTAAAATAGTAACTTATAGCGATGCATTTTTAAAAGTGAGCTTGTGAAAGCCATGTAAAATTAAGTAATAGAAAATCATTCTAAACATGCCAAGCTGAATGCACAATTTTTAATGTGTAATTTTAAGGGTGTAGATCAATTTCTTTGAGGAAATAAACAAAAGTTACTCTTCTTTACAAGTACATTTAATAATACATTATTAGGTTGGATTTGAAAAACTATGGAGAACTTAATTTGATATCTCAAAAGGTTCATGCAAAACCACCAATATTGTCAAAGATTTTCTGGAAATTGTAGGCAGACTGAAACAAGAACTTGCAGAACTTAGAAGCAATTGGAACCCTAGTAACCTGGAGATATAAATCCCATGTCTAATCCAGTTTATTGTAATAATAGCTAGTATATACATAGAATAGTGAAATATCGTAAATACATGATTTTTACAAAATGTCTTTCCTGTCATGATATAAACTTGATGTTTTAAAAATTCTAATTGTAACTATCTAGAAATGCCTTACAGCATCGTACACATTGTTGATAGCATTTTTCAAAACCTGCAGATCCTGTATCCTGAAATAAATAATTTGTAATTGTAAAAACTATGTTAATTACTTTTTTATAAAGTTTTGAAAACTAAAATGAGCCAACAAAATTAATATTATTTTAAGACTTACATAATAAGGATCCCTTATTATTCTATCTCCTTCAGGATCAAAATCACCAAGTAGAAGTATCTTCGCCTTACTATTTCTTGGTGCTTCTTCTTTCAAATTAGAAATATTATTTTCGTCCATTCCAAATATATAATCAAATTCATTGAAATCGTCACTCTCTATCTAAACAAATATAATAAATACCTGAGTGCCACTGAAATATAGTTAAATATAAACCTGTCTTGCTCTTCCATTATATTCAATGGAATGGTTTTTAAGTGTTTCTCTAGCCCTATGATCAGGTCGATTTCCTACATGCCAGCCCCCAATAGCTGCACTATCAGCTTCCCATTTATTTTGTATTCCTCTTTCTTTTACTATATGGGTAAAAACAGCTTCTGCTATTGGCGAACGACAAATGTTGCCTAAAAGTGTATTTTATCTCGATCATTCGAACTTGTAAGAAAACTTTGTTTTTACCTAAACATACAAAAAGAACCTTTTGCACACCAGGCATTTTTTAAATCTTTAAAAGATTCAACAATTAAGTTTGCTGTTACTATAAATAAAGGAAAAAGATTTTAAATAAGTAAATTAGTACACATAACCTATTATTATGAGGACAAGTAGGTACCACAGCAACAGGTTTATAAAGGTTAGAAAATGTTACGTTGCCAGGGTTGCCAGATTGAGTAACAGAAGGTAAGAGAAGAAGCTTCATGAAAAATTGAGATTGTTACAAAATGGTACAAATGAGTATACAACTGATAAATCCTCTCAGAAGAAATCCTAACAATTCTAATAAGTAACCAAACATAACTAGGTTTACTGCATCCAGGTTATTACCCTAAAGAGAATTGTTACGCCCCTAAAAAATTTAAAAATTCTTCTAAAGTTACTGTTTTATTTTTCTTGGGAAATGTGCCATTTTCTAGTAAAATTTGATTTTTCAAAAACTCTGAAGCTGAACGGCCTGTAATAAGATCATACGTTGTCTCAAAAACAGGATGCAATTATTTGCTTTGCATTCCTCAACAGAAGTCAAACTTACTATGCCATATAACTGTTTTCCCTAAAGTGCGTCGTTTCTGATATACAGTATGATAAAGTTTTACTAAAAATAAAAAGATTTCGACACCCTGTATTTCAAAAACTTGACTGAAAGAAGCTATGTGGCAAAGTAGGTTTGACTTCTGCAAAGGACTGCAATACGAATAATTACTTTATGTGCCAAATCAATTGCTGATTCTGAAAATAAAAAAAATCTTTGATTCTCCAGGGACGTAACAATTTTCCTTAGGGTAACGAACTAGTTCTTCCCCCCCTCCTTGCATTTTACGCCCCTGATAGGAATATCAAACACACGACTACGTAAAATAATAGACACCTTTAAGTAACAGGCATGTAGAAATTCTCATCCTAATATTTCTCCTTGTTTTTGGAGAAAGCAAAGAATTTTAAGTTAAACTTTGACACCCTCTATATCTCGAAAACAATGTTTGTTGATTGTTTTCAGAGACACCCTGTATTACAGAGTTTAAAGCGTTCAAAGCTAAATCATGGTGATGACCTCCTCCTATATTATTCCTCTAGCATACAGGATTCAATGGTGATTACAATATTGCAAATCAGTTGTTTATTTTGAGCCTCCCATTTCAATAACTGTATTGGTATAAAACAAATCTTTGATATTCTATTACAACGAATATACTTTTCTTATGGTTTTACCAACGGCTTTTTCTTTAATTCTTACCACCTTAGAATTTTACAACTTAATTGATTTTTATTCTTTAATTTCAACCACATCGTATATGAACTGCTTAATTCTGACAAATTGTAAAGATTTCATTTTAGCATTGTAGATACTTTTTATAAAAATAATTTGAGAACATTTAATTTGGAAAATAATTTTGTATCAGAAAGTTCTTGTACTTCTTTGGATTGTTAATAGAAAGTAACTTAGGTTTACTGTTATCTCACTGTCTAGCGGCGATTCATTTTAAGCCAGCATGGGTCGAACTTTTCAGGCATAGCCCAACTGGAAAAAAACTTGATGCGGCCCGAAAAACTCCGATAACTTCCTGATCAGCCCGACAGAGAAGCCCGAAGAGCCAAACAGTCCAGAAGCCCTGACAGGCCGAAATGGCTCGACAGACCCAAGAGCTCCTACAGAACCAAGAGATCGAAACGACCCGATAGACCCGAAGGACCGAGAAGTCCAAAAGGGTCGACAGGCTCTAGAGGTCCCAATGCTTGACAGACCCAGAAGCCCGAAGGGCCGAGCAGTCCAAAAAGTCCAATAGGCCCGTATGGTTCGACAGGTCCGAGAAGCTCCAACAGCTCGACAGGCCCTACAAGACAGAACGGCTCGAAAAGCCCGATACATTTTTAAACTGAGGCCCGGTCTGACCCGAGCCGCGTAAAGGGCCGACTAGAAAACTCGGCCTGTGCAGGCCTCTAACTCATTTAACAGACAGATCTAAAATGCAACTCAATTCATTAGCAAACAACAAAATGAAAAGAGTAAAGAAGTGTAAGGTAATGCTCCTTCAGAAGCAGACTAAAAGTATTTGATAGGTTCTGTAGTCTTCATTGCAAAGCTGATCATTGAAGTTTGAGGCTCGCATCTAATTCTTGATGTCCATTGAGGTAATCCTGTAAAGTTTCAAAATCTCTTTATACTAGCAATGTTAACTATCCATGCAGGGATGTGAAGTAGTCTTTGGAGTCATCTTGAGAGATTTATTTCCTGATGTAATATACATAACGAAGTTCAATGAGCCAAAGGGTTCAAGCCGTTTTAAAATCCAGCAGAACCTCTGTTTACTCATGGAGGACAAGACCACAGTTCTGATAATTCGAAGTCCATGTAAATAATCATTAAATTTCCTAAATACTCCTTTTTCTTCTTCAGGGGTATAATTAACAACATGTAGTGATGATAATTGCCCAGTCTTCTTCAAAATAGAATTTGCAGGTTTTCCGAAGATAAAAAGTGATTATTTTTACTACTATTATTAAAGAAAAGAAAACTAACTTCCTAACCTCACTTTCTTTAACAATGACAACTAACTTTTTAACCTCAGTTTGACATTGACAGCTAAATAAATTGACAAAATAATATTATAAATAAAACCAAAAATAAGCTAATTTACAAAATTTCAACAAGTAATATAAATCATTTTGTATGGGTTGGTTTTAAAATGCTTAAAATTCCTAATTTTCAACAGAAATCGTGACAATTTTGATTTTTGAAAATATTATATTATTTTCTCTGTAAAATTGATGTATGGTAAGATTTTAGAGGTTCTTCATATTTTTTTTTCAATTTTCTTGTCAAAATAAAATCTCACAATATTTTTATTCGCGTTATCATATATTCTTAAAAAACTAATCTGCAACCTTAAATACAAAGTGCGTAAAGTTTCATTCAGAATTTCTTACTTACAGTGCAAAAGTGCATTCAGTAATTTTTAATGTAAAATTCTTTTTCGACAGAAACCGAGCTCTAATTCCAATTCCCAATAATATTGTGATCTTTTTGTTTTTATTTAAATTATTATCCAGTATTTAGTCCATACGTTAAATACGGTACTGGATTTCAAAATATTTTGCTGATACTGCTCGAAAGCGATTTATAAGTAGGTGTTGATAAGTGAACTATATTTTTGAGATTCATTTCAGGACATTTATAGGAAACCTAAATATTGTTTGAATGAAAGAAAAGAAGCTAGAGACATTACCGCAAATCTATAGATGTTCTATGTATTAAACTATTAAATCTATCTTATCAACGACTTTTAGAGTGAAATGAAGAGCACACAAACATGGCGGGAAGCCGAGGGAAATTTAAATTTATCTTTACATTAAGAAGACGATATAGAGCGAGTTTAAAAAAACCAATTGATTAAATGTGTATACAGTGCATTTTTTTTATCACTGGCCATAGGGATTCCCGTGTTAAAATATCTAACCCATATTAACTTTTGTTAGGATGAAGGTTTAGACTTGAAATTTTTACACAATGTAATTTGGAACTTCTTTTTTTAATTATCCTGAAGATTATGCCTTTAAAATAAAAAGTAGTGCTTCACGAAAATTAAAATGTTTATGTGTCTGATCTTTTTTGAGGCATTCCATTTTTTTTCAAAATGAAGAGAAATCTTCACTTCTAGCAACACTGTAGTATTCGTGTAAAAAAAATCTATTTTGTTTTATTAATTCATCCTCCGATATTTAGTCCATACGTTGAATATGGTATCGGATTTAAAAAATTAATTGCTATTATAAGTCTATTGAAAAATATTGTTCTCGATGCTTGGGAAACTAATCTTTTAGAAGAATTTATAAGAAGCTTGTAAATAAATCTAATGCAAGTAACAACCCGGCACCATCCACCGGCAACTTCTATATTTCCTTTTTTAGTTACAAGGTAGGTATCTATTCTTTTCGTATTTATTCTTTAAAAAATATTGTTAGCTTTTATTGTATTTATTTATAATTCTTTCTGCTTGTTTTAAGTGCACCTTATCTATATTTTATGTTCATTTAAATAGAATTGAAAAAAAACTATTTTTAATTCACAGTCTGTGTAACACAGAAAGATAGTAGAAACCACGATTCTTATTCTAAATATCTCTTTTGACAATTAAAAGTTTTTCAAGATTATTCTTCATAAGATACGGAAGAGACAGAAATCTAAATTAAATTATCTATTCCTTTAATAAAGTTCTTCTTATGTATTGTATTTCTTCTTTGTAAATAGCATTTTTCCTTGTTTCTGTTATGTAGGATGGGTTGCATATATTGCAGACTTTGTGAACATATTTATCCTTATCAACAAAAGCCTTTGTTAATGTTTTATAGTTTATTTCATGATGTGTATCATAAAATTAACAAAGATTTAAAAGTTACAACAGATATTAAATGTGTTTTCACAAATACACAAATGTCAAACACTATGTATTATTACACTGTCTCTTTCTTCGTACTTTCTTATTATATTGTCTTTTAGATCTTCTATTCTATGCACGGGACTTCTGAATACTGAATTTTCTAAATATCGGAAAAGCAAAAAATCAAATGGGGTTAGATCACAAGAACGTGATGGAAATCTGTTCTTGCTTATTAACCTGTCGCCGAAGAACTCATGAAGATAATTTAATGTTTCTTAGACAACGTGCGGTCTGAGAGAGTCCTGTTGAAAGAAACCATTTTGGAGCTCGTCATGATGAAGTTCATTAATTAATTGTTGCAAAATAGTGTTTTTAAAAGCGGCAACATTTAAATTGTCCTCAAAAAACAGCGCGATAATTCTTCGCCTTAACGTTGCTAATCACACGCTAAATTTTAGTGGATGCAGTAGGGCTTCTCTATAAAACAATGCGCGTTATCAAGGCTCCATTATTGTTGAGTACTAATGGTACTAGTCCGCCCCGAATTCCTCACCTGTAATAGGTACCTATATCGAGCAGAGCTCCGTAAAACAGTACCCGCCCTTAGTAACAAGCACGTAAAAAATTTCATTCCGATATTTTGAAAAAAAAAAGAAATTTTTAATAAAACTTTGACACCCAGTATCTCGAAAACAGTGCACTTTAGAAAAAAAAGTCATATAACAAGAAATATTTAATTTTTGTCAAGAAATGTGCCTGTCAAATATTTTTTCTAACACCGTATTCGAAAGTAAGCTTTTCTTTATTCATTTTGCTATGGAAACTAGATTTTTACTTGACAAGTCAGAAAAGTACTTTACCGTACTAGTACTAGTACGGTAAAGCACTTTCCTGACTCAAAGAAAATAAGTACAAACTTCAAGAAAATATTAATTTATTCTTCTTCTGGAGGTGTACATGAAAACTCTTCACTATCACTTTTACTCATTTTTAAGAAATACAAAACCAAAATTGCGAATAATTACATAATTACCTACGCAACACCAACGCCAACAGGTTTTTAATTTATTTGATTTCTGCGTTTATATCACTTTAAATATGTAAATGCAAAAAACTGTTTACAAATAAATACTGTTCAACTTTATTTACACATTATTTATGAAATGCATTTTATTATTAATATTTAATACAAATTTAAAGTGCTGCCATGCAAATACTGAAATTTGACAGTTTCAACAAATGAAGAATTTGGTTGTTTGGTTACAGATATTGACTTCTAATCAGGAGATCCGGGTTCGACGCCTGCTGTTGTGACTAGTAATTTCTTTCTCTTTTTTTTAAATCTTTATTTGACATCTCCTTTTTGCAATAATTAACTAGAATAATTCTACTTATAAAAAAACTTAATAATATAAAAATTAAAGTAAATATCCGAATGGCCACATTCTTCCATCCCTAAGATTTGCCAATTATAGTAATATTTAAAGTACATGACCTTACATTTAAAAATTAATTCATTAAGAATATGCAGTATAAATAAATCAACTATTAGAAAATCTCAATTATAAACACATTTAGTTCCATCCTGAACATTTTTACATATTTACCGTAAAATCAACTGGGAAGATAATAAAATAACAAGTTGGTATACTTATATGTAAGACACCACCCTATATGTGATTACGGCATTAAAAAAACCGGTGTTAGAAAAAATATTGTACGTAACATGTCAGTAAAGCGTCTTTACTGGACTTGCAGACTTCTAAGACAAGCCGACGGCTCGTCTTGGAATCTGTCTGCTCGTCCAGTAAAGTATCGCTTTTCTGACTAGTTGCGTTAACTACTATTACTCATTTTTAAAACACGCGTATACAGGGTGTTCCGTTTAATAGTTTACACACAATTATCTGGAAACCATTAAAGTTATTAGGCTAAACTTTTGTATTCTGGTAGAATTTGACCTCTACAGTATAAAAATCAAATTAGAACATTTTCATAAAGTTGTGTATAAATAAGTTGAAATAAATAATTAAAAACATTCGGTGTTACATCAATTATAAAATATGATAATAAAACAGATTAATAGTATAAATCGATGATTACAAAGCGACGATTAGAACATTTTTTAGAACAACTATAGTCACACCGGAAACGACGTCAACGTTTGATCATTTGTTAAATGGAACCTCTACTTTTTTATTGCTTCTCTTCAGTGGAATAAAGGACTGGCATAAAAAAACCTAGCTACCAAAAAGTGAGTTACCTGAACTGTTTGTCGAAATTCTGAAGAAACTGGAAAAAGATGTAGTGACCAATATAAAAAAGTAGATCAGATACAAACATTGAATTCTTTACCTCAGAAAACACAATAAATAATACTCATCGTAGAATGTCATAGTGCAAAGCTTTAACTATCGATTGGTTACATCCTGTATATTAAGAAAAACTTTGTAATAAAACTTTCTATATAAATAATCGAGCACCTCTGAAGACTTACCATACACCCTAATCTTTGCATACACCAATTTTACAAAGAAGAAAATAAAATATTCTCAAACGTTAAAATTGCCAAGATTTCTGTTGGAAATGAGGAATTCTAAATATTTTAAAACTAACTAATGCAAAATGATTTAGATCACCTGCTGGAATTTAGTAAATTAGCTTATTGTTGGTTTTTATTTATTATAATTATTATTTTAATTTGTCAACTTATTTAGCTGTCAATGTCAAACTGAGGTTAGAAAGTTAGTTGCCAATATCAAAGAAAGTGAGGTTAGTAAGTTAGTTGTCAGTGTCAAAACAAACTAAAATAAAAATCTTTTATTTAATGGGTTTATCTCATTTTTCAAATAGACAAGAGATTATAGAGGGAAGAGAGACTGGATTAACAAGTACCTAGTGTTGTGCTAAATACATTTTTGCTGTTCCTATATAAAATATTGTTATAATCTTAGATGTGTATTTAATGGATATAAATATTATCATTTCTGAAATTTCTAAATTAATAAGTACAGTGTATTAAGGACATACGTACATACCTGTATGTTATTTTTTTTGTTGCCTACAAGCAATGCTTAGGCAAAAGTATTTTATTTCATGTTTATATACTGTATTTTAACTTCTTTAATAATAATAATTTTAATTTTTTGTGTTCGGAAAACTTCAAAAATTGTTTCTTCATTTTAGGATATTGTGAGAATTTTATTTATTGAAGAAATATGAAAAATATACACTTTTTTCTCTTAATATACGAGATTTTGTCTCGTATTTGAATATGTAATTTGAGATATGAGATTGGGCTCAAAAATAATATGAGACTCATATGAAAAATGGGAGATCTGTCAACCTTAATAATAATGCAAATAAAATAATAAAAAAACCGCAACAACTTTTTATATAATAAAATCCGGCAGATATACATAGTTAAATGACAATTCTAATAATGTACTGTAAAAATATCTATACATATATCATTGGTACATAATCTGATTAGCTGTGCTTATCTAGAAATGCCTTACAGCATCGTAAGCATTGTTGATAGCATTTTTCAAAGCCCTCCAATCCTGTATCCTGAAATAAATAATTTGTAGTGATAATAATAATAATAATAATAATTAATAACCATAAGCGAGATGTATCAGAAGGGTCTTACATAAACTATATATTTTACTACAGATAGATAGGCAACACATTAGGCAAATTTTCAAATGGTAAATCTTTTTGTTTAATTATCAATATTGACAATTAAGGTTACGATCATTTGTCAATATTGACAATTAAGGTTATGATCATTTGTCAATATTGACAATTTAGGTTATGATGTAACTTGGTATTGCACTCTGTATAAACTAAAATAAAACTTTAAAATAAAAGTTTTTTTTCGTTTCCCCCTGTACATGTCACTTAAAATTTGAAACTTACAAAATAAGGATCTCTTATAATTCTATCTTCTTCAGTATCAAAATCACTTAATAAAAGTATCTTTGCTTTACAATTCTTTGGTGCCATTTCTTTCAACTTTACAACATTCTTTTCATCGACTCCTAATATATAATCAAATTTATTAAAATCTTCATCCTTTATCTAAAGACTAAAATCAGAAACACTTGCATGTAAAAACTGTAATTAAATATAAACCTGTTTTGATCTTCCATTATAT
Organism: Ignelater luminosus; assembly: GCA_011009095.1. Classification (NCBI taxonomy): domain Eukaryota; kingdom Metazoa; phylum Arthropoda; class Insecta; order Coleoptera; family Elateridae; genus Ignelater; species Ignelater luminosus. The sequence goes on from VTPC01090686.1 coordinate 70,075, forward strand.
TCAATTGAATGATTTCTAAGTGCTTCTACAGCCCTCCAGTCGGTTGGTTTTCCTATATGCCAAACTCCAATAGCTGCACTATTAACTTCCCATTTATATTGTATTCCTCTTTCTTTAATTATATGGGCGAAAATAGCTTCTGCCGTTGGAGATCGACAAATGTTAGCTACAGAATTAAAGATTTTTATTATAACAACTCATGCTTTCTTTTAATATCATCTATTTCTTACCTGAACACACAAAAAGTATACTTTGTGGATAAGACATTTTTAAAACCTTTAAAATGTTTTATAAAACGCAAATCTGCCACATATGCAAATACGAGATGTGATTCACGTCGTATCATTTCCGGTCAATGAACTAAAGTATGCTAATTGGAAAACTTGCAAAGAAAAGATTCTAGTATTCTAATTGTTGTTATTAGTTCATTATCAGATTTCTTTACAAACATCCTATACATGAGCTTTATCTGATATTCCCCCACTATCGTGACGAGCATGTCAAACGAGAACTTTCTGAGGATGTGACGTCTGATTTAAAATCAGTCAAATACGCGTCTGCATTTTAGCAACTTTGCGAGTACAAAATAAAATTAAAAGGAAGTTGGAACAGTTTGATAATTACCAGTTGCAAAATTCAAGTCAGAGTATCTAAATTTAATTTTATTTGTACAATTAAAAGGGTTGTGAAAAAATTTGGGGAGTGGGAGAAAATTATATTTATGAAAATAGTCTCCGTTTGACTAGCGTAGTATGTTTAACGCCATCGATTGTTTTGTGTCATCCTGAAAAAAAGAACAAAAACGCAGGTAGAGTTTTGGTATATCGAACATTTTAAAGCTAAATTTTGGTGAATATCTTCGCAAGTATGAAGTTCCAATACAAGGAAGAACATCCTTTTGAAAAGAGGAAAGCCGAAGGCGAGAAAATCAGAAGAAAATACCCCGATAGAGTACCAGTAAGTCCTTAAACATAAACATTACACAATTGTTTTATTTGTTGCTTAATTATCGATATATTGTTGATTAATTACATCCTCGAAATTAGATTTGTTTATGTTGTTTACGATATGTGACACAGCTGATCTTTTCAAAGTCAAAAATCCAATTTTGTGTATAAGTTATTTTTATGTTGTCATCTATTTTCTGCGTTGCAATATGTGACGTCTGACGCAGTTTGTAAGCAATACTCACCCGCAAGGTCATATGATTGTTTTGATTTCGCGTCGATACTCATGACTCAGGCAATTGAAATCTCATTATTGTATGATTAATGCAGGTTATAGTCGAGAAAGCACCAAAGGCTCGTATTGGAGACTTAGATAAGAAAAAGTATTTGGTACCATCTGATCTTACTGTAGGACAATTTTATTTCCTTATCCGTAAAAGAATTCATTTACGACCTGAAGATGCCCTATTTTTCTTTGTAAACAATGTCATTCCTCCCACATCAGCCACCATGGGTTCGCTTTATCAGGTGAGTTATCAGTACATGTAAACAAAAACAAATTCGATACTTAATCGCACAATTAATTAGGAACATCATGAAGAGGATTCTTTCCTGTACATAGCCTACTCCGATGAAAATGTTTATGGAGAAGCTGACCACCACCATTAATTAATTTATCGACATTTTAATTATGTAACATTTATATAGAAATTACAATCAGTTAATTATTATTGATTTTATTTACTTTTTTTTCCCTTTTCTTTGTTCTTTCACTGAATATTAGATCTATTAAGCTAAGAACTGGTATAGTTTGTTATATGGATCATCAAACTATGAATAAAATTAACATCAGTGATGATACAAACATCAATTTACACTTTTGGCTGTGTGCAGCTGCGAGAATGTCTTCAAAGCTATACGAAAAAGGTTGTGTTTTTGAAGTTTGTATTGTTATAGATGATATTGATGTTTTAATTGTAATATTACTCAAATGTAAAACGTAAAGTAAATCCTTTACATTCTGCCTGTTCGCCTTGTGAATATTAATAGAAGAAAAAGGATTTTCTTACGAATTTATAAATTTATTTAAGAAATTAATTCTTTTGATGTGTAAAACTGACATGTGCTTTTATAGGGTCTGTTTGTGGTAGATCATTAACGATGCAAAAAAGTGTGAAGATAAAAAGCACATCAATCTTTGTTGAAGTATTTTGCATTTTATTAATATAGCTTGGAATATGATAGTATAAGAGGTGTAGAATAAGTGTAAAAATATATATAAAAATATTAAAAATTTTAAAAATCCATTTGTTGCATTTTCTTCTAAGGTATCCAAAGATAAACAATTACAATTGGTTTTTAATTGCAAAGTTAATTCCGCTTTACATAAATTGCAAATAACTGGAAGTTGTGACAATATTTAAAATATTTGTAAAGAATTAGTCTGTTTACCTGAAAATTATGTAAAATTACAATAAGCTAGGATAACCTTAAAAACACGCAAAATATATAGATACTTTTCGAATCCATAAATATATTATGAAATTGTCTGCATGTTTTTAGTAAAATTATCTGAGGTGTGTATTAAATTCAAAATTATTAGTAGCTCCTGACTAAACATAACTAAATGCATACTGCAACTGTCAAATTATAACCTAAAATTACTCTAACCTAAAAATAGAAAAAGCTTTGTTTCTAAAGAGAAAAACATTAATTTTATATTTTCTTCTTTAGAATTTGAATATTTATAAACATTACTCTGATTAACTTTTTTTTTGTATTTGTTAATTGTTTAATGGAATAGTTGCTATTTAGAAATTTATCACTGTTTTAACTATTCTAGTTTGAGATACTAGTTTTTAAAAATATGTATTAGTAATTAGTATTTTATTCATAATTAAATTCTGCTTTTAAAATATGTGATTTGTTTTACGGAAATTTTCGCCACAAGTAATCGATTACATTAAAATTAAGTTAAAAAAAATACACTCAAAAGGATTGAAAAGTCGGATTATTAATGATTGCTTTGCAAAAAAGATAAAGTCTGGTTTATAAAAATGTATACAGGATGTTAATAAACAATACTAACAGACTGTTGATAAGATAAATTCCTGGTGAGAAATATTTTTAAATGGTTAATTCGTCTTGTTACGGAGTAATCAGTCTTCAAAAGTTGACTTTTGGGTGCATAATCATTATTTGACAAAATATCAAAATTCTTATTAAAAGAAATTGCCTTAAAGATGTTCCAAACTTACTTTTCATTATATGGGGTGTACTCTATACCCGAGATACCTTACGTCGGTAGAAAAATAAAAAGAAACTTTTAATATAATGTGTCTCAGCTGCAGAGAACACTCTGTATGATCAAAAGTAGTTTGAAACACACAGAAGGTATTTCCCTACAATTCTTAGAAAACTGATATTCTGCCAGATAACGACAATGCATACAAAAGTTAACCTGCCTGCAGGCAATTTTGAATGCCAATTATTTCATAACTGAGATGAATTGACCATAGGTTCAGGAAAAACCTATGATAGTTAGAAATCTACCCTATCAGTTGAATAATACTATATTTAGCTTATACTCAATTTTTTAATAGTTAAAACTTCGATCTTTGAATCAAATAAGTCAGTATATGAATACCTAAATAAATGACAAACCAAAATTCGTTTTCCACTGTTTATAAGCAAATTGTAGAAGACGGATCTTGGTTCGGGTTCGGGTAGGGTCGGGCCACAGTTTAAGAATTTATCGCGCTTTTCGGGCCTACGTCCGGTTAATCGGGACGTTCGAACCACTCGAGCCGTTCGGTCTTGTCGGGTCTGTCGAGCTGTTGTGGCCTGTGAAACCTCTCAGGCCTTTTGGACTGCTCAGCCCTTTGGGTCTATCAAGCTTTCTGGATCTCTCGGCCCTTCGGGCTTCTCAGGCTTTTTAGACTTCTCGGCCCTTCGGGTCTATCGGACCTTTTTGATCCTTGGCCCTTGTGAACTTCTTGGTCCTTCGAATCTATTGGGCCGCTTTGATTTCTTGGCTCTTTTGTACTTTTTAACCTTTCAGGTCTATCGAGCTGCTTTGATCTCTTGGACCTGTCGGACCCTCGGCCCTTCAGGCTTCTCAAGCCTTTTGGACTTCTCGGCCTTTCGAATCTATCAAACCATTCTGATCTCTACGGCCTTTTGGACTTCTCGGCCCTCCAAACGTACCTTTTGGACCTTTCGGCCTTTTGGATCTATTGGGATTATTTTGATCTTTCGGGTCTTTTGGACTTCTCGGCCCTTGCGGTTTCACGGGCTGTCGAGCCTTTTAGACTTCTTGGGCCGTTCGGATCTCTTGTCCCGTTTGGGCTTCTTGGGCTGTTCGGGCCTGTTCAAGAAGTTACGGGGACTTTTTCGGGACGCATTAAGTTTGTCTCTAGTCGAAACGGGCCTCTACGAGAAGGTACAAAATGAAGATTGAAGATAAATTGCGAGTACTGCAGGGTTGCCCAGATATGGAGATTTTTTCCCAAATAATATTGAAAATAAATTAAAAATTTTGAGTAAATTTGCAACTTAGTCGTTTTTTGATGGAAAAGTAATGTTTGTTTGCCTCTCTTATTGGAAGTTTTGGAGTAAGTACAAAATTTTATATATAAACAAGTTTTCTGAGAAATTGATAAAAAAAGTGTTTCCATCAATTTGTTGGATACTTTCCTGAACATATATTGAAGAAAAACCAGGGTCCGTAAGTAACACTGGTGTGCTGTGAAAGGAAGGTCTTCGTATTAGCAGCTATTTGTGATCGAAAAGATTAAGGCTAGATTAACGCAGGCTATGTTATTTTCATTATTTTACGACAATTTATGTTGGAAATCAGGAAACTGTTAAAAATCGATTGCCGTGACGGTAGTTTTAACACGCCTTGAAGATGCGTATTTCTCGGTATTGGCATTTGTGATCAAAACGTAAAGGACGACCTACCTTTCACAATTATGCTATTATTGGCGGATCTTGGAGGAAAACTCTATTGTCATGAGGATGATCACACTGTTACCACAACAGTGAAACATATCGTTAGAAACACAGACGATAAATTGAAATGGATCTTGCATAGCTTATATTTCATATACTTTGTTTACAAGTCAACAATGTCGAAGGCGAGGTGCGGTCAAAAGTAAGAAAGAGGATAGCTACAGGGAATATGGTGGACGTAAGGAAGGTTAGTTATGCCATAAGTGCAATACTGCGCTGGAGCGAAAGGTTAGACTGTGACCTGTTGTTGGTGGACGGAAAAATGTAAATAAATGAGTTCATTTCAATTTACCGTCTGTGGTTAGAAACAATAACAAATATTATAAATCTTCAGATTTGAGATTGGCAATGTTAGTTATAGCTATAATCACCTTTTCCTCCGCTATTTCGATACATTTTGACGAAGTTTAATGCCATGTGCTGATTGATAATTTACACCTACTTGTGTTCACAAACAAGCAGCAAGTTATCGCATTGGCGACATAAAATTGCTGGACGGTTGCAAAGAAGTAATTACTGACAAAGCCTAATCACCACTGCTGGTAGCGCATCAGCGAGATTATAGCTTGTGGACACGAGTATTATTTCAAGAATCGTTGTGCAGTTGGGGATTTTTATACCGTTATTGGCGATATTTTTGCTAGGCGGGTAGGGAGAAAAAGTTTTTAGATCTGGTAACACTGGAGTAGTGGTACCTTTTTCGTTCCATCTAAAGACCTGCCTCGTTTTATTTATCATTTCTCAGTTTATTTGCTAAATGCGTCCACCTTTTTTACTGTTTTTACAGTACAGCTTGTGGAAGCCCTGCATACATAGAATAGGGTTAGAAGACGTTTCATGTCTCTTGGTAAAAGTAAAATTTAATTTGAAAGATGTGGAGTTTGGTGTACATCTTACAATTAAAACAATTTTCACACAACTTCAGCTTGTTGTATCACCGGCAATTTTCACATATATACTGAGAAATCTATATTTTCAATAGGTATGAGGTTAACATATGTCAATTTATAAATAAATAGGTTAGGTTTTATATACTTGTTGAACAAATAATTTGACAGGTAATAAATTACCAAATTGACAAAACTCAGTTTACATTATTACGAAAAATTTCATTTCCCTTTTATGTTGAATGCAACTGTACCATATCGCGCATTATCAATTTTTATCGCAGATTTTTATTTTTGTGGGCTTTGGGCACATTTTGGCTATTTAATCTTTCATTCACTGCAATTTTGATAGAATGAGAATTATCTATAATGAGAAATAGAAAATTCTTTAATAAGGTTATGTTGCATTAAATGTAAACAAGTGTCAAATCATAAAAGGAAAATTCTTCCAATAAGACGTTTCAACTTCCTTTAAATACAATCCTGGTACTTATGAAATGTTCGAATCCAATATAATTGATTTTGACGTAAGTAAATCTAGAATAGTCAGTATTACAAGGTTTTTAATATCTGAGGTTATATTACTTTTATATTATTTTCCCCCCCTGCTTTTAAACTTTCAACCTTTTTAATGTTTTGAATTGCAGCAAATATTCGATGACAACTTACAATCAGCTAATGTAATCAACACAAAACGTGCAATTGAAAATGAGGTGTGTTCAAACAAAACGAACAAGAAATTTTGTTTAGGCAAAGATACAAATATGTCTGAGAAAAAGAAACTTCCCGAAACTAAACTTGGCCTACCATCTCCAAATAAAAGAGTAGTTTTAAGGAAGTTTCCTGGTCCAGCAGGTCTTCTTCCGGAACGGCGAGATTTTACCATTGATATTAAAGCATTGGAAGTTAGTCATGCAGAATTAAAACAAGATAACATAGATATGGTAAGGTTTTCAACAATTATCTTTCATGGAAATGCTTTATCAAGTTATGTTTTTAGGATATTTGTTCACAAATGAGTGTCAAAGCATTTCAGGAAGGCCCTTGGGGTAGAATGAGTAAAGACTTTCATTCTAATAATTCAAATTTATTTTTACCTGATAAATATAATATCACATGGATTAAAGAAAAGGTTAAAAACAATAAGTTGATCAATCAAAAAGCTCCTTTTGTAGCTGCAATTATACAGAATATCGAATGTTCCAAATTAAACACTGCAGGTGTGACGATATTGTTAAAGGACACAACAGGTATTTACTTTTATTATTTAATTGTACAATGTAAAAAACCATTTATTTTGTAGGCCAAATACATGGGACAATTATTTATGATCTTTATGAAGAATACGTGAATGAACTTAAAGTTGGATCTGTTATAGTTTTAAAACAGTTTGGTGTTTTAACAACAGATCATGGATGTAATGTTTACATTACAATAACCCCTAACAATTTAGTTGCTATTTATAGTAATGATACAAATTGCATAGAAAATATTTCCAAAGTAAATGTCACTACTATTCAAGAGTTTTCAGTAGATGATTTTATAAAAAATATTAATGAAGTTAAAATGAGTGCTAAAAAGATGAAATATAGTCTTAGCTCTGGTGAAAACAATTTAAATATAAAACCTTCGGTACAAAAATCACAAATTCAACATGTTAATAATAATAAATGTAGTACACCAATAAAAAGTTGGAGTAGTAGTGATGTTACTGTTAAGTGTAATGATAGAAATATTCAAAATGTTAGCACTCCCAGAAATATTGTCTTTCCTTCACAAATTACTACTTCTAATAATATTAATAGTAATAGCAAAACTAAATTTAATTTCAAGGCATTTAAAAGCAATAATATTAAGACAACAGAATTGGTTAGTGAAAATAAAGATATGGCCAGTAAGAATTTAACAAAGAATACACAAATCTCCATTGTAGCAAACGATAATGAAGAGAATATAATGATTTTGGAAAATGTATTTAATGGTATAGATGCAGATTTATTGTTTGAAGATTTCTAATTTGATTTCTGTTCATTATATTTTTACATATAATTTTAATTTTTTGTATCGCTCTTATAAAATTGAAAATGTTCGTTTAATATTTTTATAAATAAAAGATATTAGTGTTTTATTTAAAGAAAAAATTGAATTTGTTAGAATTTCAATAATGTCAAATTTTTAAATAGTGTATTAACGAAGAATTCTCAGTAGATTTTAAATTAGGTTTGGAAAAATCAACAAAGACCAAGAAATCGATATCGGCAAGCAAGTGGATTTTTCTTTTAAGCAAATAACCAATTTAGCAAGTAAGTATTGCTTTTAGTTAAGTGAATTTAAAATTAAAATTTCGATTAATCATCGTACCCAAAATGTAATTAGATATTTTCTATAAACTTTTAGATGTAGACTTAGTGTGACTAATAAAAAATGTGAAATTTTGAATGACTAAAAACTGTTGAAAAAATTAATTTTATAGTTAAATTTTTAAATATAGACCCGTTTAGGATTAAGTGCTTTAGTGTACAGTTCTAGTTAAGAAATGACCGTTGTCTGTAGTAGAAGTACGGGACTCTGCACACTGCATCACGGTCATCCAGAAAGCTCAAATTAGAAATTATTTGTATGTTAAACGATTTCAATTGTTTATTTCATCTACATATTAGCTGAAATGCTTGACATGTTTAGCTGTACAACAACAATTGAATGTATCAAATCTTTGGTATTTCTTTTTGCAACTTATTTTATTTGAATTGTATTGCAAACCGTGGTGGGTTAATACTTGGCAGGCAGGTAGCCGTTTTATAATACTTTTACCTGCATCGTTTATCTTTCTAAACATAAATAAATAGGAAAAGGATGCATACAGCAACACAACTAACAGGTACAAATTTATTGCTGGCATAATATAGAAAGCATGAGTTATAGGGAAATGGAAGATTTCAAGTTTTGGTGGACTTGTGTACTTAGGATAATCCTAAATGGGTCTAAATTCAAAAATTGAACTATAGGTAATGGGATGTGCCACTAGGGAAATTATGTAAATTCCATCTTGCATTGTAAGTTTTTGAGACTTTTACACAAAGCTTAGTTGATCAAATGGCCAAGGTAATCACATGATTAGCCGATTTTATTGGTTAACTTAGTTAATCGCGTGATTAACATTGAGAATTTGATTAGCTGTATTTTGTGCAGCTGGGCCTTAAGACGATCAGTGGAAGGTGAAACTTGACCTGGGTTGCCATACATGGCCTGTTGGTAAGTGTAGTACAGCCTGTATTAACATTTAGTATTCTAAGAAAAACAAAGGAGAGCAAAGCCCAACCTAAATCACCGCAGGTAATCTGTTGGATATTTAGTTTTCTTTTTAGAAAGCTGATGGAGAGCGAAGCTCAACTTGGGTCACTGCAGACTGAATAATGCTATTCAACAGGCCATCTGTGATTGCATTCATCAACCTTTTAAAGAAGCTAAATATCTTGCAGTCTTTGTGGTGGCTCAAATCCAGTCTTTGCCATCCATTGAGAAATTTAGTCTACTGGGCTTGTTGGTGAGCGAAGCTCAGCCTTTATTTATATTTAACATTTGTTAAGAAGGAAAATGAAGAATGAAGCTCAACTGTAGATGTCACAGCCCCATTCGCGGTATGACAAGGTCGAGCTTTGCTCTCGATCAGGTCGCTCTACACCGTTCGTCAGGATACCTGTAGTAGCCCAAGGTCAGGCTTCACACTTCATTGTTCTTCTCAACTTGACTTCGTGCACGTGTGGTTTAAGAATTACGAACGGCTAATTACAGCAGGGGCACTTTTTAACCCCCTTGAGTATATGCAACTACATGTACACTTCAGCTTTTTGTCAAGTATATCATGCTGTTATTACACGTGATCGTGGGTTTGTTTTCGTTTTCCGCGATTTTACGGTTGACTTTGATCATGTATACTAGTTATAGTTTATTTTGTGGAAATAAAGATCTGTGTAAACTATGTTTTATATTATTGCCTTTTATTATCATTAATACGATTACATATGCTATAAAACTGCACGTCCTCTTGATGAAATCTAGCCAAATCCAATCCATTTAACCAAGAAAACATGTAAAGTAATAGAATAATAAATTCATTTAATTTGATTAATGAAAGCTAAAACTAGATTATTAGGGAGGCATGTTATGAAGTTAAAGAATTAAGTTTTATTGATTTTACAATAACGATTTAATGGTTTAACCATTATTGATTAAAAGAATCTAAATTTAGTTTTTGTATTGAGACAAATGGAATTGTAAAACTTGACTGCATTATATCTAAAACTTCTTTGAAATAAGGTAGTTAGTTGATAGGAATATGTAAGGATGCGCCTATATCAACGAATGAACTTGTGCTCTAGGCATTAATTCAGAATTAAGAAATGTAAAAAAAAGATTTACGAGGGCGGTTCAGTAAGTACCCGTGTTTGACGACAGAAGGCGTTCCTGAGGGAAGTTGGTGTTATCATCGTGTGCTGCCATCTATCAAACGCGACATTCTGCAGCGAGAGCGTGGAGCATCGGCGACGAAGAGTACGGGCTCAACCACCAACGCGGTAGTTGGGGAGCTACCGCCATCCCACCCTCCAGAGTCTGTGTTTTGGGGGGCACAGGCCTGGCCCATTTCCACCACCAACGGGGCGACTTGAGGTCTTCAGGAATTGGGGGCTTGAGGACCGCGACCGCCACACATCCAACCAAACCCAAGATGCAGTAGATGGATCAATGGCCGCTCCACCACCAACCGGCGTCTGCGTAGGGGTGCGCAGGCCCGGCCATCACCACCACCCATCTCAGCCTCATGCGATCGGCCCGGGTAGCTACCGGGCCGTGATTACCAAATTCCTTTCCCATCCAAACCCTTGAGCCCGAGGCTCCTCGAGGTACCTACTCCACTACGCCCGGAAATTCGTCGCCAATCCGCCACACTTCCCGCCAAATCCTTTCCCTCCAATAATTTCCCGCCAAATTATCCCGCCTAATAATTCCCGCCAATAATTACCACACCCATTCCACAACCGCCACACTGTTCTCACTGGGTTTTTCCGTGGTTTCCCCAGTGGTGAAGGCAAATGCCGGAACAGTTTTGCACTAGTCCACGGCACACTACACACACCTAGACACTCACACACCACTACTCTAACATATACACACTCTCACACTCTCACACTTCTCACTACACAATTCCAACACCGTTCTGAAAAGAACCGTCGCGTCGAACTCCTCGTCGTCTTTGTGTGACGGCTCGTTGGCCGTCCTTGGGCATCGTCATCGACGGGGATTATGGAGGACCTGCTTCCGGCCTGCACCACCATCGCCACCAGACCATCATCGCCGTGGACGGGCGTGCGGACTGCTTGGTACCCGACATAGCGTTCACGACCGGAGTTATCCATTTTCCAATTCACCAGCCATAGAGAAATTAAGTTTTCTAAATGGCAGCCATCTACGGTGGCATTTTTCATTGATTCGCGCTATCAAACGATGGTATAACAAATTGCAGACTGATTGATAGGTTAGTTTGGATTTGACAGCCATTTGAGTAAGACGTGTTTTGTGATTTTAGCTAATATGGAACAAGAGCAGTATCGTTCGGTAATTCGCTTTCTGTTTTTGGATGGGAAAAAATGCGAGGAGATAAAAGCAAAGTTGGATGCTGTTTATGGGGACACTTCGCCATCTATGACCACAGTTAGATATTGGTTCAACGAATTTAAACGTGGGCTAACATCCGTTTTTGATGAGGAGCGACCAGGACGCCCGGCAGACGTGGTTACCGAGGAAATCATTCAAAAAGTCCACGACATGATTCTCGCTGATCGACGAACGAAAGTGCGTGAAGTAGCAGAGGCCGTAGGTGTGTCGACCGGAACGGCAATTAATATTTTACATTAAAAGTTGGCGATGAAAAAATTGTCGGCGCGATGGGTGCCGCGATTGCTAACGGTGGACAACAAGCGGATGCGGCTGTCAACTTCGAAGCAGTGTTTGGAGCAATTTAAGCGAAATCCGAAGGAGTTTTTGCGTCGAGTTCTCACCGTTGATGAAACCTGGATTCATCATTACACACCAGAAACTAAGCAACAATCAAAACAATGGATTTCTCCCGGTGAATCTGCTCCAAAGAAGGCGAAGATGGTTCCATCGGCCGGAAAGGTCATGGCGACGATTTTTTGGGATGCGAACGGCGTCATCCTCATGGATTTTTTAGAAAAAGGAAGAACGATCACTGGACAATACTACAGTGAGTTATTAGACAGCTTCGACGAAAAATTGAAGGAGACACGGCCGCATTTGGCGAAAAAGAAGGTGCTGTTTCACCACGATAACGCACCAGCACATTCATCCGGAGTTGTCGCCGCCAAACTGCATGAATTGCGTTATGAATTGCTGCCGCACCCCCCCCGTGTTCACCCGATCTGGCTCCCTGTGACTTTTTCTTGTTTCCTAACATGAAGAAATGGCTCGCGGGAAAAAAATTTAGCTCAAACGAGGGAGTCATCGCCGAGATAGAGGCGTATTTTGGAGAGTTCGACAAATCCTATTTTTTGGAGGGGTTAAAAAAATGGCAGAAACGTTGGGAGAAGTGTATATTTCTAAAAGGAGACTATGTTGAAAAATAAAAAAATTTTGAAAAAAATTGTGTCTTCATTTCTAACACGGGTACTTATTGAACCGCCTTCGTAAATGTACTATTAAGAGAATATATGAATTATCCTAATTGATAGTTCCAACGATTTTCTATATTTAGTCAAACAAGTTCATTAATTTTTAGTGAAAGTATGATCCTAACATCCATGGCGTCCGCTCGATGATTTCCAGGGGGGGGGGGGGTTAACCAACAAATTTATAATATAAACCATATATAAATACTTGTAGAGATAGAAAAGGAGATACGATTGAAAAATCCGGGAGGTGGGGGCAAGCACCCCTCCTTGCCCATAGGAACGGACGCCCATGCTAACATCCTGCATGTAAACCAACAACACCAATTTTGTACGTTTTGAAGGTTTTGAATACTATATACTTGTCACTAGCATGAAGACGTAATAGACAATTTTTTAAATTTTTTATTTAATGTAAAAATAACTAATTTAAGAATGGTTTTAATACATGTAAATTACATGGACATTGCATTTTTAGAATTTAAAATATTTATAAGTAGGCAAATATCGCAGATATTGTGGTTTGCTAGATAAAGGAACGCGATGCATTCTGCAACTACTGCTTGCTTGGTTGCATATATACAGGGTGAGTTTTTTTCCGATGTTTAGTATGGAGATCTCGGAAACTAGTGGAGATAGAGAGACGATTAAATGGGGAAAGAATTGTAATTTTACGAGCTCAATTTAATGAGCTTTTTGTTTTTCGGAAAAAATGCGTGGCTAACTAGATATCTTGCAAAAACAATTTTTTTGTTATTTGGTTCGGTGCCTATAGCTCTGTTATTATCGACTTTAGAAAAAATGTGTAAAGGAAAATGTTGTAGGTAACTATGTGCTTAATAATACAGTCTAACCGAATTTTTAATTTAAGCTGTAATGTTTGAGTTATGACACAAGTTTATGTTTTTTCTAATGGAAACCATAGTCGGCCATGACTTTATAAAAAAGACCCGTTTTCAGCGATTCTAACGATATACAACTTGACATAGTTATTTTTATAAATAAATAAATTATGGCCTTTTTTCTTTTCATTTTCGAACTGTTCAAGTAGTAGATGTCGAATGAAGTTTCTAGCTTCTTGACAATTTAGTTTAGTCATTTATGTAGCGTTCTTCTTTCCAATCCGTTACTCAATGCACTATACATATGTAGTACATATAGTTAATTTATTATTTATTGATTTGAAGATTCGCGGGAATTCCTAAATATGTAAGCGCAGTTTTAGAATTTATTTTGTATGTAGTTTTGAATTCTTAACAGGACACAAAAGTCTGTTCATTCATCATTGGGAATTTCCAAGAAACCGTTAAATTTATGTACTTGTTTGTTTGCTTCTTTCTTTGTATCTTGCCACCTGTTGGCGAAACTTTGTGTTTAAAAGTTTGTTTGTTCCAGATGGTTTAAATACTTTCACTTACATCGGCGGCAAAAATTAGACAGCACGTGCCAAAATAGTCAGATTTACTGGTTCCATTTATATTTTTATGCTAGTCATAAAACTGATAATTTTAGTAAATGAAACTGTCACTACAGATTACCCTAATCCCAAAGGCTTTGTCAGTCGTTTTAAAGTATTAACTGAATTTATGATAGATATAGAAAGGTATATATTCAATAAGAAATACTGAAATTTTGTGAAAAATGAAATTTAGGCGTTGTTTGCAATATTTTAATTCAAATTCCTAGAATTTCTAATTGTAAGCAAGCGTCAAAAATAATAAAACTACAGTACAGTGGGTGACGGTTTTGTATTAATTAATGGAATCAACACAAAACGTCCAATGGAAGATGAGGTTTGTTCAAACAAACCAACAAGAAATTTTGTTTAGGCAAAGATATGTGTATGCCCGCATTAGAAGCCAGTTGTGCGGAATCAAAGCAAGAGAGCGTAGATATGGTAAGGCTTTCAACAATTATCTTTTACGGAAACACCTTATCAAGTTGTGGTTTTAGGATATTTGTTCCCAAATGAGTGTCAAAGCCTTTCGCGAAGGCCGTTGGAGTAGAATGAGTAAAGACTTCCATTCTAATAATTCAGATTTATTTTTACCTGATAAATATAATATCGCATAGGTTAAAGAGAAGACTAGAAACAACAGGTTGTACTATCAAAGAGTTCCTTTCGTAGCTGTGATCATAGAGAATATTCAATGTTCCAGAAAATTATATACTGCAGGTGTGATGATGTTGTTAAAAGACAGAACAGGTATTTACTTTTATTAGTTAATTGAACAACATAACAATCATTTATTTTGTAAGCCAAATAGAAGGGACAATTGGTTTTGATCTTTACGAAGAATACAAGAACGAACTTAAAGTTGGATCTGTTATAGTTTTACAACAGTTTCTTGTTTTAATAACAAGTCGTGGATATAATGTTGACATTACAAGAATGCCTGAAAGTTTAGTCGCTATTTATAGTAATGATATAAATTGCATAGAGAATATTTCTAAAGTAAACGTCACTACTATTCAAGAGTTTTCAGTAGACGATTGTATAAAAAAGATTAATATTATTAAAATGAGTGAACAAACGTTGAAAAAGTTGAAATATATTCTTAGCTTTGGTAAATACAATTTCAATAAAAAACCTTCCGTACAAAAATCACAAATTCAACATGTTAATAATAATAAATTTAGTACACCAACAAGTAGTCGGAGTAGTAGTGATATTGCTGTTAGATGTAACGATAGAAATATTCAAAATGTTAGCACTTCCAGAAATGTTGCCTTTCCTGCTAAAATTACTGCTCCTAATAATGTTAACAGTAATAGGGAAACTAAATTCAATTTCAAGGCACCTAAAAGCAATAATATTAAGATGGCAGATTGAGTTAATGAACATAAAGATATGACCAGTAAGCATTTAACGAAGAATACACGATTTCCATCGAAACAAACGATAATGAAGAGAATATAATGATTCTGAAATGTGTATTTAGTGGGGTAGATGCAGATATATTGTTTCAAGATTTCTAATTTGACTTCTGTTCGTTATAGTACTTTTACATGTAATTTTAATTTTTTGTATCGCTCTTTTAATAAAAATGAAAATACTTTTTTTTTACGTTCGTTAAAAAAAGTGCAACATTTTTCATTAATTTCCGTTTATAAAGGATGCGTTTGTGTCATCGCGATAGAAGCGTGAAAAAAAGTGCCATAACGGTTCATTTTTTCACGCATTTGAGTGAAAAAAAGTATCGTAACATGTCATTTTTTAACGCAAAATATTTAAACACATAGGAGGCTACCGTTGTTATGATACACACTGGCATTTTTATTACGAACGTGAAAAAAGTTTTGCATGCAATTCGTGAGTAAAGTTACTTTTTTTCACCCGGCGGATTTGCGCACTCGCCTACGCCTCGTGCGGCAAACTGCCCTTCTCGTGAAAAAAAGATACACTTTACTCACTTGTTGCATAAATAACTATTTAATGTTTTCTAAGTACTAGATATCAGTGTTTTATTTAAAGAAAAAATTGAATTTGTCAGAAATTTCAATAACGTCATCACATAAGTCATTAAGACTTTTTGGCCAAAAACTTCTTAAATAATGTATAAACAAGAAATTCTCAGTGGATTTTAAATTACAAAAGTAAAACAAAACTATGGTGTGAATGAGATGAAAATGAGTAGTTTTGGAAAAATCAACGAAGACCGAGAAATCGATGTTGGCAAGCCAGTGGATTTTTCTTTTAAACAAATAACCAATTTAGCAAGTAAGTTAATTGAATTTTAAAATTAAAGATTTTAATTTAAACATAACTTGATTAACAACTGTGCAAATCTCAATACAAAATTGTTTAGAAGTGCTAGGAATCATTTATAAAATTTTAAAAGCTGTGAGTTAGAAAGAAAAATTTCATAGTTTATGTTTCATTTATGAACATATTTATCCTTATTACAACAAAAACTGATGTAAGTGATTAATAAACTGAAGTGGTAATAACTTGTAACATTAAAAACACTTGGTGCAATAATCCTTTACTAATATTTTAGTAGATATACCATAAAACACAAACTAAGTGCCTTGGAGTACTGGTATGAGAACGATTTATAAATTCTTTTATGGAACAGAAATGCAAACCCAGACTGCTAATAATACAATACCTACCTTTTTCTCTCTAGCTAAGTCGGATATATTTCTAAAAAAGAATTAAGCTTGAAAGAATTGAATAAAGAGATTACGTTTTAGCTATATAAATAAAATTGTTGAACCCCCAGTAGTATAAAATTTGAATCTCGAATATTGTTTTGTCGGATTCTTCTAAAAATATACCCTTTCAATAATTTCTAACAAGTTTCTGATTTGGTCATACGATCGAGCTAATAACATGGCACCAGAGAGCGGTAACGAGATTACCTTTAAAGGGGCAACTCGCGATTTTGCACATAATAAATGTGTGTGATAATTATGAGAATAGTTAAGCTTTTTACATACCATATACAAGCTCTGAATGCTTGATTTGAGGCGTCGCTAAACCTATGCAATTACGTTATTGCATTAGAAGTAGTAATAACTGCACGTTTAATATTTAAAATATTTAATTAATGTAATTGTTCGGTAGATCCAATCTTTAAATTATTTGAGATTTCATTGTCCCAATCAAGTCTTAATAACCATAATTCTTGTAGAATAATTTTAGCCTTTATGACTACCGGTCCAATTAATATCCAAGAGGATCAAATACTTGAGCAACAATATAGAAAATACTTGCTGTGTAGTTGGACTTATTAATTGTGAAACCTAGTTTTTTTGTTGAATAAATAAATTCATCCCTAGTGTCCCACATTAAACCTAGCACCTCGTTGATCAAATTATTCTTATTTAATTTTAACATGAATTCGGATAATTGAGTTTTTGGAAGGAAGTCTGACACATTAGAGTAATTCATTTAAATTGTTGCATCCTGTTAAAAGGTTTGTGACCTCGTTGTGCCACCGGAAACTTCTCCATATCAAAAAAGAAACGCTAAAGTTTGGCACTTTTTTCAGTTTTTCCGAATATCTTGGAAACTAAACGTTTTTTGTGAAGTTTCTTTTTTAAAGTAGACTCAATTTACTATAATCTGAGTACAGAACGAGATCTGTATGTTTAGTAGTTTCTGAGATACCACTTTCCAAAGAATGACTATTTTTTCAAAAAACCTCTAAATTGCTTAAGTCCATTTATAAGAGGCTTACTGGAAAGATTTCTGCAAATTGTTAAGAAAAACACAGATACAATTTAGTAAATGGTACTCAAAACAATTTTCAAAGCATGTTTTGAAATCTGAAGCTGGTACCTCAGAAACCAGTTGCCTAAACGATTGCCTGCTATCACTTAATATTAATTTCTAGGCAAGAAAACTCATTTCTATGTCAACTGATGTATTAGAAAGAGCTGGGAAATATTGAAATTTAAATGATTTTCTCGCGCTCGAAAACAGCGAAATTAATAATGGCCGTTGTGTGACGGCACTTGATAAGTTCAGGGTTAATTAGATAAAAGAAACGAAAGAATACTCAAGCAGAAATATCCAATATAAACTTAAAACTTAAATTCATAGACAGTTCTATAATATCACTGACAAATTGTGTAAAAATTAAAATCATTATTATTCATATTTTAAAAACAATTACAATTTCATTTAATTCTATTTTTCATCATTTATGTTTTGGTTATCTAGTGTAAATGGTTTATTTACAATTTTGGTGGCGCTTTTGTCACTACACGTTTTACATTTTTGAAGTCGAAGGTTAACAATTTAAAAATTCAAATTTGAAGTTGAAAGTTCGAAAATATCTCTAAAAAAATGAAACGTTCCGGTTTGTTACTAAAGCAAGACGACGCATTTATCGAACTTACATAAAATTTGTAAAAAACAACTATATAATGATTTGACATAACGACATAACCTTATACGACAATGAACAATTTGTATAAGACAGAATCACAAAAAACAAAACAAGGAGGTGGGGATAAAGCAAGTTGATTGTTGTTAAATTCCAAATCATTTTTGACAGATAAATTATGATTTGTCATTTGGAAATTTTAGAAAACTTTATTTGCAAACTGAAAATCTAGAAAAATGAAGGAAAGAGAAGTGCGCAAAGAAATCGTCGACTTTCATATAAACGAAACTACGACCTTAGAAGGTTGTACACCAGTAGATTTCTCTTTTAAGAAAATTAAGGATTTAAAATGTAAATTGAACAAGATTCTAATTAAACTAATTAGTTTTTGCTAAAAATAAAACGTCATTTTCAATAAATTTTAGCTGTTGGTGTAGAAGGACCAAGGGCAACTCGCATAGGAAGAATTCCCGAACGAGGTACTGAACATCGAAAATACCTGACAAGATCAATTTGGTTAAACAATAATAAGTTAACGAATATTCAACATGTGGATACTTTAGTTCACGCAGTGTTAGAACAACCAGAAAAGTTGGGTTGGATTGATTTCTCTTTTAATTACATAACACATCTGGATGACGTAAGGAGTGTAGTAAGAAAAGGATAGTTTTTAGATTTCATAGTTTGGTTTGGTTTCAGGGGCTTTTAAAGTTTCCAAATCTAAAAATTGTATACTTCCATGGAAATCTGATAAAAGATCTAGACGAAATATTTAAGCTAAGAAGTCTATCACGTTTGAGGAGTGTCACTTTTCATGGAAATCCAATAAGTGAAGACTTAAGATATCGGATGTTTGTTATAACATATTTACCACAGGTAAAACTTTTTATTCTTTAAATACCATGATTCGTTCTTATTCTTGCAGGTGGTAAACTTGGATTTTTCGCCAGTTACAAACGCAGAAAAGTGTCAACCAAAACCACCGGAAGCAGTTAAGAAAATTCTCGTTGCAGAAGGAAGATCTGACTAAAAGTTCTTGGTGAAGAAGATTAAAAATTCAAAATCATTGTACTATAATATTCATTAAAATGACACTGTACTAACGCAACTTTTCAAACGAAATAAACCGATTTTAGACGTAGAAGTTTTGCTGATTAGACTTTTTTCTCTGAATGCCTACAGTAGTAATTACTCACTCTCGTGGTTGGCTAGCTTACTTCTCAAATTGCATGCAATTAGTACATTTTGAAATAGTACATAAGAGTAGGTATACTAGGCCGGTTTTGTGCAACTTTAATTTGCATATTATGTATGTATGTACATGTACATTGTGTTTATAATCACTAAACTTGCCGCTTCTCAAGAATTTTTTAATTGTTGCTACCAATAGTTGTGAGCTAGAATACAGTATGTGTTTTTAGTACTGTTTGATAATATTTATTTGTACAGGTACATCATCATTATTGGGAAGCCACGTAACCACGAAATTTACTGTTGGTTAGGCAACACATCTTGCACTGTTGGCAGCTCTGTTGTAATAAAGAATTATGTAGTTTTCCAGTGGCGTAGTATTGGATATATGATGAAACTACCTAGAAACTTAAATATTTAAAGATAATTATATATAAAATCGGAAAATTAAAAAATGACAATATATTGAAGATATTTTTAAAAACAAGAATTAGATAAGGCCCAAACAATGCTGATGTAGCTGTTCAACAAGAGCTTTTTAGTTATTTTTTCAATTTTATTAAAATCTAACTGTCCACTATGAAGGATGTTTCATAAAAAGATAATTGTGCAGGTAGGGTAAACGCACCAATACCTGGTCATTTACACAATATTTGAAGTTCAAACTCATTTAAATTTAAAACTAAATATTTATTAATGAATTTTTCTGTATAGTTATGCATGGCTAAATGATATACATACGCAATCATTAAGAGTCATTAAATGATTAATTTTATATTTAAAAAAACCATTTAACAAAAGCGGCACTTTGGCAGCCGTCTTAACATAATCGTGTTCTGGGAATAATTAAAGATTAATAATTGACGTGTAAAGCTTGTTCAAATTGTTGGATAAAAGATTGTAATGAATAGGTCCATGAACCATCTGCATTCTGTGTTCCACTTCGATAGTGAGCCATTTAAATAAATTTATCTTGTTCGCTTGTAAGAGGCATCGCATAAACGTAACCTTACAAACTGAAATAATTATGCAGTTTTAAAATTTATTATCACACTTTGAATGCGTTAAATCTAATCTCGATTAACTCCCAAAAAACAGATTTAGTCTTGAAAAAGACTGATTTTTAAATAGAACAAAATAAATTGTAAAAAACGCAAAACAGAGACCTGTAATTTTAGGTTAGAAATGTACTCGTGAGATTAACTTATGACCATGTTATTACTTACTTATCAAGACATTTGTTTATTTGTAAATATTTAACGCTTAAATGAAAACTTCCACTTTAAAAATAATAAAGTTATTGTTCTTAATTACTACAATTTATTTTCACCTTAGACTACATACATCCTAATAATTAATAAACACGTTTTTAGATACCTGGATGCTTATCCCACATCCAAATGCATTTTGCAATCGTTTGCTTGTTGTATGAATGTCTGAAAGAATACGCGTGATTTTATGATTACGGCGGGCATACTAGCTAAAATGAAAAGACACTCGCATCTTTTCTAGTATCTTTTTCCCAATTTTTGATGACATTTTGTAATCAAAATGTGCAAATCGCACTTAAGTAATAATAAATAAAATATAAAAGAAACATGTAACAACATAAAAACAAATTTGAAAACATCGAAATATCAATATCTGCATGTCAATAGATTTTATAAAAGTTGCCACTAGAGGTCGTATTCGAGTTTGAGTTTTACCTACAGCATTGCTTATGCTACTCGACATGCACGAAATTAATTACCTCAACTGAGCATTGTAATGTTTCTTATTAGTTAGTTATTCAAAAATTGTTTCTTTTTAAATTTATTATAAGATTAAATTTAAAAAAAGAGAAACGAAAACAGTTTAAATCGTAATCTACAATTAAAATAATAAAGCTTAGGTTACATCAGTCGGTAAACTTGCATAGAATTACCAATCTTCAGAATCAAATAAAAGTTAGTCTTGATAGCAGAAATGAATTTTGACATACTGGCTGCAATAATTAACTAAACTTTAGTTGGTAATAAAAAATAGATGTGTAGGGACTCTACTGTACACACAGTTCAGCTAATGCTAGAGAGATGGCCAGCGACCATATAAATACACTCCACTGGAATGACGGCGCTCTCTCTCTCTCTTGCCCCTGAAGTCAACCCTAGTGGTAGAAGCACATGGCTTGTAAATATGCCGTATCTGTTACACGTAATGTTTAATTAATAAATAAATAAGCAAAAAAATTATATCAGTGAGTATTAACGTGTTTTAATCTAATTTAGTTAATTTCTACCTATAATCTACTATAACAGTATTACCAATTCTTACAAGTGTGCAAACTCAAAATAAAATTGCAGTACTAAATCAAAAGTAGGCTCATGTAGGCTTCTTACAGTTTTCGGGGCTCCTTTAATCCTTTTTCTACCAATGGATGATAAATGTCCCAGCACATGTTCAAGAAGTTCTAGAAAGAAATGAACATACAAAATATTATATAGTGCTAATTTCTCCTAGCTTAGTTGACAAGCAACATAACTTTGTCAGAAAATGGAAAATGTCAATCAATGGTAGTAATATAAAGTATTTAAAAAGACAAAAGAATAGAATGTATTGTTTACTGTTGTTTAGTACATTACAAAAGGTGCTCAAAGTAACCACCATTCATTTCTAGGCACAAATTGACTCTTCGCGTCATACACTCAAAAACATGTTGAAATTCATTTGGTGTTATGTTGTTTATTTCTTATTGTACTACTTCTTTCAATTCTTCGAGTGTGCGTAGCAGATTCTTAAATACATTGGTTTTAATTCGCCCAAACAGATAAAAATCTAAAGGTGTGAGATCGGGGCTTCTTGGAGGCCACAAACCTCTACTAATTATTCGGTCTCCATAAAATTGTTGCAGATACCTAATCTTACATTAGAAGTGTGCGCAGTTGCCCCATCTTGCTGGAAAAAACCCAGTTGTAGTTCATCATCATGCATACTTTCTTTGATAGCTCGCATCAGCATATTTATGGTTTCATGAAAAAAATCGGTCCGATTATCCTCCTTCTTGAAATAGCCACCCCATGCCAACTTTTTGAGGATGTAGAGGTGTTTCGATATGAGTGTGTGGGTTGTCTACAGCCCAAATTTTGTAGCCAGACAAATGTACCCATGCTTCGTCTGAATAAAAGGTCAGTTCCAATAAATTATTGTTGTTTAAATGTTTATTGAACCATTGACATTACTGTATTTGAAGATTATAGTCGAGTGCATGTAGCAGATATTCTGTAGGGATGCATATGTAATCTCTTTTTTAAAGCCTTGTGACAAATACCAATGGACAAACCTGCGAAAAAAATTATGTTTATCTTTCTGATTACAAAAACACAGTAGATTTAATTTAGCCTGCTTAAGCCGACAATTGTGGAATAGATTTTTTAGGACTTCGTTCTATTCTTTGTTGAATGACATTGACAACTTCTGTTAAAACAGTCGGTCTGCCTGGTAACTTGCCCTTGCAAATGCAGTGCTTGCTTTCATAACGTTTAATAAGACACAGCCTGTGATTTTTAAAAACACCATATTCGATGTTAACATCGGGGAAAGCTTCTGAAAACTGCTCGATGCAGGGCTGCAGTGAATAGCTCCATTAGGGTTTCGGGTACCACTGCGGAAATGTGCCATTAAAATGAAGGCATCTTGTTCTGGTGTCAATACCATCGTTGAACAGCACAACTATACAAATCCAAACTAACATAAATGATAATCCACTTTAAAAACTATAGTTAACTTACATCACGATAGCTTTGTAACGTTTAGAGTTCTGAAAAAAACTGCTTTTTAATATTGATTTAAGAAAGTGCAGAGGAAATTAATTGTAATTGAAACCAAAATAAACGAAATCTACAGAACGCTAGAAATAGATGAACTTAAATATGTAGATTTTGTTTTTTCAAAAGAATACATTACTATTACAAAACCAATAGCAATTGCGATTGACATTTTACAAGGAGAAAGGAATTGTACATTATATAAAGTTAAAAATTTCATAAATGATATAGAAAATCTAAAATCCTGTAATAAACTCAAGGAATGTATACTATTAGGATTCTAAAAACGCTTTTCCAAGATAATGAACTTGAAAAGCAGTGAAAGTTTCCCATATTTCATAGCTAGTATTAGTAATCCCAAATTTAAATTAAGATGATTGGAAATAACTTCTTTTAAAAACGATGTAGGATTTCTTAAAACCAAACTACAACACTATGTAAAAGACATGTCATTTCAGCCTAACACGAAAACATGAAAACGAAGTCGCAACTTCTCTTAATAATTCTCAATTAGAAAAATCATCTGAAGATAAATTTTTTGATTTTTTAAAAGTGTCAAATAAATCTATATAAATAAAAATGAATCGCAAAAATGTATGAAGGCGTATCACTTCACAACGACTGAACCAAATTGGATAATTCTTTTTTTGTTGTGTTTGTTATTATCAGGAGAAGGCTTGTATAAAAGAAAATTTCCAAAAAAATGTACGGAAAGACGTAAAAAAA
>VTPC01090686.1:94262-167237 GCA_011009095.1 Ignelater luminosus
TATAAAAGAAAATTTCCAAAAAAATGTACGGAAAGACGTAAAAAAACATTTTTTCTATTATACGTCATGTCGAGTGGTTCCCGAAGTATACAATAGATGGTGCCGCCGGCAGGGTGGCGAAAGTGTCGAAGTGTATGTAAGGAAGTTTTTCCTAACTTTGAGGTGATTTGAAAAATGTAATGGTCAAAAACTCCTTTTAAATAATACAAAAATCATACTACGTGTTTATTTATTGTGATCTTTAGTCACAAAACAAGTCGTACATTACATATTTTTCCGAATACATTCTTCTAAAGTACCAAATCAAAGAAGAATTTGAATAAAACATAAAATGTGTAGGTAATTCAAATTATGAAACTTGCAACACTTCAACATTCGGATACACTTTAATTAGCTAATGTCTCTTTCTTTTTTTTTTGTTATGGCGTAATACTCATTCGAGAGTCGGCAAACCATCGGCGCTCTTTTTGTACTGTCCAAATGGAAAAACTAAAAATGTGGTTTATTTACAAAGCTCTACAATAAAGTATATAAATTCTTAAGATTTTTCTTTTATTTTAATCGTAATTTAATTTCAAAATGGAAAATTGTCTTATTTTTTTCATTAGGTACTCCAGCCGTGCGAAGCCGGGGCGGACAGCTAGTATCCAATAATAAAAGAATTTTTTTTAAAACTGAATAGTGTGCTGCCATCGTCCGCGACTGGTGAGAGAATGTTTAGTTCAGAAAGTCAAATTTTAACTCCAAAAACAAACAAATTAAGTGATAATATTTCATAATTTATGTGTATATTAATCTAATATTTATATGCTGTATGTAAATTCTATGTCTGTAATAACATGCAATCGTTAAAATTTAAGTTCTCAGTAGACTGTGAAATGTTTCCGTAGGGCGTAGCTTAGACACAATGCATGCCAACACATAACTTATAAACTGATGATTTTGCCGTGTTTCTAATGCAAACTGTCAATTTGACAGATAATTTTTCGGATAAACTAAGACATGATTTTTTTCATAGCCTTCTGGGAACTTAAAGTTTAAAGATCGCATGTTATTAAATTTGTTAAAATGCAAACAATAAATCTATTCTGTATTATTAATTAGGTACATATCCTTAATCATTTCGTGAAACAAAAATAAAAAGTATCTATAAGAATGATCTACTACATCCAGTATTCAATTTCATTAGGTTAAAACTACAATATAATAAAAAAAAAAATTAAAATATACAACTTACTCTGTACTTGTTTGCTACGACGTTCTCATGTATATTTAATTGAAATCAAGCTTGTATTTTTCTTCGATTTTCTCTTGTTTTCTTTTTTTAAAAATCAATTATTCAACTCGAATGATATCATTCGCTGTAATTTAAGCGCTAGGAAATTGTAATTAATTTATTATGTACCTACATTTTTTTCTATTTAAAAGTAAAGAGTACAACTACTGTAAATGCTTTGGGCAATATTTCATTAATGTAAACTCGACCTTGATAGTTGGTTGCCAGGTAACATTGAACTTCAAAAAATTATAGATATAAATGTCACAGATTTTCTTGGGTTACCGTAGAAACCATTTGAACAAAAATCTAATTTACAAGATGTAAATAAAGTGTTCGTTTTACTTTTGAATAGAAAATTTGTGGTAACAGGTTTTTTGGTAACAAAGATGTTAAATTTGAATTTTTAAATTAAAAAATAATTTTATTTACGGATTCAAACTTGGTATTTTTTTAACCAAAAGTATGCGTAATCACTAATCTTCGCATTACGTTGTTCGAGGTTGTAGCCCTGTTCAATGTGTTCCAAAAACAGCCTTGACCCGGACCCGGAACAATTTTTTTCTCGAAAGTTCCCCAACTTTCCGATGAGGAAAGGCTTTCAAAACGACGTGCAAAGTTTGCTTATCATAAAAACTTTTAATTTGACCACGTAAAATCGGTCTACGTTTTCATCTATTAGCAGAGCGCTTGGTCATATTTATTTTTACTTCTGTGGGAGAATTGGAGTTACAAGATAAAACTTACACTGATTGGAAGCTCATTTGATAATAAATCTAAATCCAAAAGTAATCAAATATTAGAACAGGGACTATGATCAAAAATCGAAATAATCGTACTGTGGTAATTCTTTCAAACGTTTAATAAATGTCGATTATAAACGTTTAATAAAAGCACATTAAAGACATATAATAAAAGTGTACTGAAAATGTTGAATAAAGTTGTAGGTCAGGGAAATTAGAATTCTAGAACGAAAAAATTAGAGGAAAGCTGGAGATCGTTTTAATCGCTTTTATTTACATCAGAAAAAGGGAAAATATGTGCTCCTATTTTCTAACATCGCTTGAGGATAGGGTGTTGAAAAAAATCGAAGAATTCCGGGATTTTTTTTAGCTTTCTTGTAGTGAAAAATTTCACTAGGACAATATTATAGAGCAGTGTTTCCCAAACTTTTTTTCGTGGCTTAATTATTTTTATGCTTCTCCTTCGTGACCCACTAAAAACTTATTTGCGTATTTTGGCGTATGAGTAAAATAAAACAAGAAATATTAACTCTTACAAATGTTTAATAAAATCAAATTAAAACCAATTAATTTATTAATGAGAAGTATGCAACTGTTTGTTGTCAACTAAAAATTCCAAGGTTTAGAGGAACAGATGTTAACTTTATCCTCAACTCCGGTTCGACTTCTAATAGGTTCCTATATTTATTTTTTAGGAAAACCAGTGTTGAAAACCTTACCTCACACTTCTAGGTCGTAACAAAAGGCATTAAAAACTATATCGCTTTTTTTTTGCTAAAACTGGGTGTTCCTGACGACAAGAGAGCCAAGAATCCATCAGTGGCATTTTATCAAATATGTCTTTGAGTGCCGTGTCACGCAACAGTTCAATTGTATACTCAATATCTGTATCCGGAAGTTCTGTTTCGAAATCTACATTCACTGTAAATGGAGTCCTTATCCATGCTTTATTACTGTGGATGGAAGGGGGAATATTTCTTCAGATTCGACTCCAGTTCTAGCAGATGTTCCTTCATAGCAGCAGAAATCTCACGTGGCAATGTACTCATGTTATACTCTTTTTGTAGTTGCGTTAACTTTGTGAAAGCTTTGTAATTTCCTGCTTCGACACGACGTGACCACAGATTAAGTTTTTCTGTTGCAGATTCTACCTTCTCTTGCACTTTAAATACAGTTACCTTAGTACCTTGTTATATCAGATTCAAATTGTTCAAGAAATCAAAAATATCACAAAGATAGGCTACCTTGATTAACCACCTGACATCAAAAAAACTGTCTTTGAATTGAAATATTACATCCCTAGACGTTGGGGGATGTTGTTCTAAGAACATTAAAACTCCTTTCTTTAATTCGATAAGTCTTTTCAAAACGTTTCCTCTTGATAGCCACCGCACTTCGCAGTGTAAAAGAAGACGTTTACGATCACTTCCCATTTCTTCACACAAAGCAAAGAATATTCTTGAGTTCAGTGGATGAGATTTTATAAAGTTTATAAATTTTACACACTGTTGCATAGTTTCAGTTAAAAGCAATGGCAATTTTTTACTGCCAATGCCTCTCTATAAATGCTACAATGTAATACCCATACACAGTCTGGAGCTACGGCTTTAATCCTTGGAAAATGTCCACTACGAGAACCTACCATTGCGCGTGCTCCATCGCTACTCAATCTCACACGTTTCTTCCATTCAATGTCATTGCAGTTGATATAATTATCAATCAAATTAAATATTTCTTTAACTGTTGTTGTTGTTATCAGATGTTTACAAAAAAAAAATTCTTCGCGACTTGTATTTTTAAAATCGTATCTTACAAAACACATTAGATTGGCATTACCCGATATGTCTGTACTTTCGTAAATTTGCAAGGAAAAACAATTACACTGTCTCAAGTGACCTACGACAGTTTCTTCAATATTATCTTGCATCTCCACAATGCTACGCTTCACTGTGTTATTTGATAGAGCCAGAGAATTTACTTGGTTTTCCTGTTTTGTATCACATTTCTGAGATGCTACTATTTTCATTGCTGGAACTATTAATTTCTCGGCAATTGTGTGGGAATAACCGGTTTCAGATTGAATATTTCATAAGAAGCCATTTAGAAAGATTTTTAGCTTGAGCGCCCAGAGAAAAATTCGAACTCATTGTCTTTTTATTCATGAAGAAATCTATTGGTTTACCACTGTATTCCGAGTGTTTCAATTCTAAATGCCTCTTCAACTTTGAAGGTTTCATGGACTCATTTGAAAGTGCCGCATGACAAATTAACACCTAATGGCTTGTCATCAGCGCTCTTGATGAAACCGTATTTTAAGTAATCTTCAGAATATTGTAGGGTCCAAGACTTCTTTCTTCTTTTTTGTGAAAGTAGTAGACTTCGCATCGATCAGACGTTTTTGAGTACCACTCGTGCCTGGCTCTGGTAGGATTGTCTATTAGTTCCACTCTCAAAACTTGTACCCGGCTGCAGATTAGTCGAGTGTCTATTTGTGCCACTTTTAGAACTCGTACTTTGCTTTATTACCCACTTATCCATTGTCAAATTAAACATGCAAAATATGCACTCTCTGGCTTTACACTAAGCTCAAACTGACTGAACAAATGGTCAGTGTGGGGTGGGTGCGGGAAAGAAAGTGGCTATAAAACAGAAGTGGTGGTGTGATATTGAAAGCGCGGTCGTGGCTCTCGCTATTCCGAGAGGCAAAGCGGCATTCTTTTTTAGTAACCCACCATTTGGGAAACACTGTTATACAGCATAAAATTCTGCGTCAATTGAGTACCTAGTTGTTAAATTTGGGTGTAGGAAAAAGATAACAGGTAAATTCAAGTGACCTAAAAGATGTAGTGTCAGTGATTGCTGGCGCTTTCCATTGAGTCTCGTGGCAAAGTGTAGAGACATTTTCTGTCATAATTGATAAATACATCAAGTATGTGAAATAGCACTATGAAGATAGGACATTAGTTATCTTTGATGGCTATCCTGACTAGAGTGATAAGAGTATTAAATCTGCTGAACGTGAACGTAGAAGAAGGAAGTATTTATCGTTTTTGAGGGAACAAAGGCTAAAGAACGATTTATTTCAAATAAGCGCAACAAGTAACAACTCATCATAATGCTGATTGAGGGACTACTAGCGCAAAATTTTTAAGTAATGCTAGCTGCTGAGCATGCGATTCTACAATCATCATTAAGGCTTTTCAACTTGGTCAGCAATCTGAAACTGCTGTGATCAGTGTTGGGGAAGGTGTGGATCTTCTCATACTTTTGACAGCATCAACTCCAGTTTTTTCTAAAATATATTTGCTAAAGTCAGGAAAAGGCAACCAAGCTGACATGTTTTATAGTTCGTTGGGTTTCAAATATTTGGATGCTCGGGCAAGGACAATTGAAATTCGTCAAAACCCTAGAAAAAAATATTCATCTGCAGGAAGCTGTGACTAGTTTTAGCAAGCCTGATGGTATCCAAGATGAAGTTAACAGAACAAGTCAGCAGTTCATTGCTACTTTGTACAGTAGCAGCCTATAATTTGAAGTGGACGATTTCTGTCTATTTTTAAAAACAAATTCTAAACATTTTCCATGCAGACGGGGAAAACACACCATTTAAAATTTTTCATATGGGTTTAACCAATAATTCAGAACACCTTTTGAAGATGTATACGGGAACCTCGTCAAGACCTACAGGCTTCTTATTTTTAAAAAGTACTTATCTCCCACTTTCTTATGGTAGGAATAATAGAAACCTCCCGTTCGTTTAGAATAAAAACAAACGCCTTAAAAACTAGAAAACACTGTTTTAAGGTAAAGAATCTTCACGGCAATTAATTTTTAACAATCTCCTCCATAAATTGCATAAAACATTGAAAACATTTCGTACCTTAATCTTTTCGATCACAAATGTCTGCTAATACGAAGACCTATCTTTGACAGCACACCACTATTGCTTACAGACCTTGGTTTTTCTCTAATTATCCAAGAAAAAAAATATGTTTATTAATTTCTCAGAAAATTTTATTATTATTAAATTTTATACTTACTCCAATAACAGGAATAAAACTTTGGTTTTCATCAACAATAATAAAGCAAACTTGAAAAAACATTATTCTTCCATTAAAAAACGAGTAAGTTGTAAATTTATTCAAAACATTATTCCACAGGCCCAAGAGATTAAAACGGCCCGATGAACCTACAAGACCCAAGAAGTCCAAAAGGCTTGGCAGGCCGGATGGCACGAGAGGTCTAAACGGCCCGACAAGCCCGACAGAGCCGAGAAGCGACCGAGAACTCCGAAAGTCCCGACATATCCGTATGGCCCTACAGGGTCGAGAGGTCCGAACGGCCCGAAAGATTCGACAAGCCCAAGAGATTAAAACGGCCCGATAAACCCAGAGACCCAAAGGGCCGAGGCCAAAATGCCTGGCAGGTCCGACGGCCACAGAGACCCGAACGGTACGACAAGCCTGACAAATTCGAGAAGCCCGATGGGCTGAAAACTTCAAAAGGCCCGACAGGATCTAGAGGTCCGAATGGCCTAACAGAGAAGTCCAAAGGTCTTACAGGGCCGACGATGACCTGAATGGTCCAATAAGCCTGAGAGATCCAAAGGGCCGAGAAGTCGAAAACACTTGGCAGGTCCGTAGGCCGGAGAGGCTTGAGCGGGCCGACAAGCCCGAGAGATCCAAAAAGCCCGAAGGGCCGAGAACTCCAAAAGGTCCGACATACCCGTATAGCCCGACAGGCTTTAACAGCTCGACAAGCCCGACAAGACCGAACGACTCGAGAGGCCCAAACGACCCGATCGACAGGACGTAGACCCAAGAAACCCCGATGAAGTTTTAAACTGAGGCCCGGTCAGACCCGAACCCGGGCCGCTTAAAGGTGTGACTAGAAAACACGACACCTCAACCCCAACCTTCTAATTAGTTACATATGAATTGCTAACTGCAGAAAGGGAACATGTCCAGTTTTGTTTTTTTACTAAATCGACATTTTTATATTTTCTTGTTATAGGCGTCTAAACACATCTTTGCAAAAACGGGACATATTGTATTATTATGTTTGGCGCTATGTGCGGTTAAAATTCTAGTTTACTGCAGAAACGGGATATGTCATGAAGATAATCCCTCTCTGTTCTACAAGACATAACCTAGCTTTTTACGTTTTTACACGTTAAATGAGTGAATAGCCTGCTGTTAAGATGAGTTCCAGTTCTAAAAATGAAGTTGAAATTCCAAAGAAAAAAAAGAGAAAAGGTGTTGTAAATAGTGAAATGTATTTATAAGAGAAATGTAATGGAACATGTTAATTATTCTGGCAAATTTGTACCTATAAAAGTAGTTGCTGGTGATAAGTGGTATATTTGTTTTTGTAACATAGTTATAGTCTTTTAGTATGCTTTTTTTGTAGCTGCTCTCGGAAATGTTTGGGTGGGTTTAGTCGGACCGGGACCTTTCGCCGTGCATCTTTCGCCGCGAGTCATTCGCCGCGGAGACGTTAGCCGCAGACCCCGTTTCACCGCATAGATTTTCACCGCAGGGACACTTCGCCGCAAATAATAAGTTCCAACATATTTACTTCGAGATATTTATCTGAACTAATGTGAAGTTATGCTTTATTTTTGCTAATTTGTCACGTAATGGTAATAACTAATGTGAAATTTATAAAAGTAAGCCTACAGTAGTTTTACAAATCATAATCAGTAAGTAACAAACTGAAATAGGAAATGGATGGCACACAAAACATTTTTTTGTGTTTGGGAGTATTGCATTAAGTTCATTTTGACAAATTGCTAAGTTTATGTCTTCTCGACATTTAACAGCTTATAGAACAAGAACAAATAGATTAAGTAAGGTTAGGTTAGGTTAGGTTTTTAGTAGATATGAACATGTGGTAAATTAAATACCATATTGGCTAAGAAGTTGAAATCGAGTCCGCACCTGCTTCGCTGCCCTCAACTAAAAATCTTCAATTGGAAGTGTCAGTATGCTACACTTGTGAATGGTTACTGCGGCGAAAAGTGTCTGCGGCGAAAAGTATCTGCGGCAAATGTGTCTGCGGTCAGAAGCTCGCGGCGAATGAGTCGCGGCGAAATGTCCTAGACCGGGGTTCAGTGATGTCGAAAGACTCAGTTTGTTGCAATTATTTTGTGACATGGAAAGTAAGAATCAGCAAGGCAAAGACTGATGGAAATTCAACCCGTTTCTCAAATTGACATTGAGAATAATAAGCCAAAGTCATTAAGATTTGAAGAGATACAAATATGAGGGGGCATTCGTTTATTGCCAAATCGATTGTTAATTCCGAAAATAGAAAAAAGTCTTAATTTCTCGGTGACGTAGCAATTTTCTTTTGCGTAGGGGGTTAGCCCCTTCCCCTGTAAAACAAACACAAAACTATGTAAAGTAGTAGATACATAAGAATAACAAGCATGTAGAAAATCCCATCTTGATATAACCTTGTTCTGGAAATTTTTTTAAAAAAACAGGAAATTTTAATAAAACTTTGACACCCTGTATCTCGGAAACGATGGGTTTGCTTACACAATGTTTATGTAAACTTTCCTGGATTTCTTGACATTATTAAATTTTCTCTCATACTACATCCTCCAGAGTTTAATTAATTATAGCATCCATTTACACAAATTTGATTATACTGATGTTCAAATGGGTAGCTACAACCTTAGAAACAAATTCGATCTAGCTATCCGTTTTCTTAGATTAATAGAAAGGTCAAGAATTGTCACTAACTCTTGTAAATCATGTCAAGTCCTTGCCACTGATTTAATTTAACATTGCGTTAAAAGTGCATCTGATTTCAAACGCTTTTAGATAAAAATTCTTATCGATGCCTTGCTGTTTAGGTACAACCATTTATTGTATTCGCATCAAAAAAACATACAATAGAAGATAAAGTAACATAATATTAATGTAGACAAATTGGGACACCCAATACGTTACTGTACCACCTTTAAAGAGAAAAATTACTATATGACGTAAATACAGTTTGTTTAACTTTTCTTTTTACGCAATTTCACAAGCAGGTAATTTAAAATGTATATACCTGATTGTAGCGCAAGGAAAACTAGTATCATGGTCATCTCAAGAACAATACAGCAATAAAAACGGTATACTATAATATGTTTAAAAGCAGAGGTAAACTGGAAAGTATGACAATATATTTAAAATCCATAATGTACAAGGCTTTTTTGAGGTTTTGACTGTATTATCAAAAGAGAAAGAGATCAAATGAAAGAAAAATTTCCCTTACACGATAATGTAATTTTTAAGTATTTTTTTATTATCGTGAATATAGTAGAATTCCCATTAATGAAAGTTTTTTTTATATTTTAAATAGCTTTTTTGTGAGAATGTAAATTAGGAAAAAAATTAATTCTAATGAGAGTTTTAATCTTTGTTCCGGGTAGTGCCTTAAAAAGAATAAAAAATAGTCTATGCAAGTTGATTCTATCTACTATATAAAAGAATTCCGTATGTCTGTTAACGTTTTTGTTTACTCATTGTCAACTAAAAATAGTAAAATTATCTTTTTTGTTTATAACATTAATATTTTCATTCAAACATACACGCACACATATGTGTAAATTTATAAAGTTTGAATTTGTAACTCATTTAATTCAAAATGACTTGAGTAATGTTGCTATTTAATAACAAAACTGTGATATTTTTTTAAATAAAAATCCCGGGGAGAAAATTAAGACGCAGAAGTGTCTTAACAAATTTTCCAAAGGTACTCTTTTGTTTATAAAAGAAGACAACCTTATTATGTAAATTTATTACTTACGTATACTTGCATTCATAAATTACAATAATTGAAGGAGCTGAATTAAAGAAAGTTTTTTTAAAAAATGCCTACTCATCGATGATTTACTGTTTACACTTCACAAACTTTTGCTTTAAGTCAATATTTAATTATTGCTTTCATTATTAGTGTAAAAAGTTAAGAATAGGATGATACTACGAAAGTATTAAAACTTAACTATTATTAATATTCTTTCTTGTTTTTTCTTAAATACTAAATAGTAAATATATGTGAATAGTCAATCCTCGAATTTTATTAATCCCATCAAAAGACTGAATCGAATCACATAATTATTATTGGTTTTTACTAAATAATTATATTCAAACACGCGACAATCAATGTAAAGCTCACGTGTTTCACAAGAATTTCCTAGGTCACAAAAGAAAACTTAATTATTTCATTACCTAAACTTACCCAATAAAACCCGTTAAGACTTAGTATGTAATATTGTTAGACATAGATGTAATATTAATGTTAGCCTTGAAATTTCAAGGTTGGCACAACTTCAATAATAATGGTCACCTTTATTTCCTTTTTTAAACATAAAAAAAGTTTAGCAAATAAAAAATGTTCAATTAAGTTATAGCATAGCCTCTGGCGAAATCCATTTGGGAAATCCTGCTAAATAGAATAAATACAAAATAATAATACAGAAAATACAGTTTGTGTGTATTATGCACAATGTAGATTTTCAAGTGTAGAATTTTTGTCTGATTTTTTAAAGTTTGGATCCACGTAACCTAGAGTCATAACAACAAAAATCTAAAAATGACATTTTAACATGTCAGTTAAGAGTAACACCACGCAAAAATAATTATTCTGCTATACATAAATTAATTAGAACGACGGAGAAGTGTTTGAAAAACTATAATTGGCGTCAATCTTGCCTCCTTAAAAAAAGTCGTAATTTCTAATTTGTCTAATTGATACTCTATAGGAAAAACAAAACAAACATAGCGGTGCTTGGACTGCCTTTCCAATTCCCTTTTGTTGACGTGTAATTTTCATGTAGATTTTTGGATGTCTTGAGACAATTCCTGTGCTTTTGCTTAAATTGCAGTGTTGTATGTTTAGTGTTCTTTGATAATATTCATTTATAGTTATTACCCCATTATTACTCACTTTTGCACAAAGAACATTGAAGATTTTCGCAGACGTTTTTGTTCTTCTCTTACGCATTTTTTATTTCTTGTTTAGTGCATTTAATGTATTTTGTAGATAAGTATTCCAGATATTTAATTATTTATTAGTTTCATTTACTTATTAGTGTTGTTGTTGTAATAATAATAAATTTATTGTTCTTAGTTAGTACAGTTTATTTTAAACATAGACTGCATACATCCTATAAACAAGTCTGAATACCTGGATGCTTTGCTCACATCCAAATGCATACTAAGAAAAATGCAAAGAACACACTCGCATTCTTTGTGGCATCAATAATCTATAAGTCAACACCAACAAACAATAATAAAACCAAAAGCTTTAGGAAACACAGAAAACAAATTCGAGAAAATCAAAATGTCACAATCTGCATGCTAACAGCGCTTATAAAAGTCGCTACCGGAGATCGTATTGGAGTCTGCATTCGTTTATTTAATTTATTTAAAAATTTCTTCTTAATATTCTTTTAGCATAATTTGCGCTTTTGTGATACAAATATACTTACGTGCATAGAAATCGACACACTGCACACTTTTGACTTCAACTGTATTTTTTTTTAGAAATTATACGTGAAATCAATTATACAGTTTGAAAGATGATTTAATATGCTTTGACATGGGTATAAATTTATCAAGAGTTGTTTCTGAAATGTAGCAAGCGAAAACAAAAGAAACGCATATAAAGTGAATCACGAGTATAAACAAACTTTTGACAAATTATTGTCTCTGCCACATTTTGAGCATAATTAGGTTTTTATAATTTGATCAGTATCAAAGTGTGTTAGTTGAATGCATACTACATCGCAAAAAGCCGCACCAGTAACTGTTTTAATCAAAAATGAACATAGCCAGCGAATTGTTGCTAGACGACTGAATATGGCACGTGCAGCGGTTCCAAGGGCCTGCAAACGTCATGAGGAGACTGGATCCTTTCATCGTCGACCAGGAACAGGCAGAAAGCGTTGTACAACCGAGCGTGATGACCTCTTTATTGTGTCAAAGTCATTAAGAAACTGTTGACTTCATGCGGTTCAAGTGCAGCAAGAGCTCCGTGAGGTCCGAGGAGTGAATATGAGCCAGTGGACAGTGAGACGAAGGCTGTAGGAAAGCAACCTGACTCCTAAAGACCCTGCAACTGGCCCAAAACTTACCCCAGCCCGTCAAGTACGCCTGAATTTCGCACGCGATCATCTGAATTTGACATTGGAGCAGTGGGGGTCTGTTCTGTTCTCCGATGGCAGCGACCGAAAAAAGAAAGTTTATCGGAGACCAAAAGAGCGACTTGCAGAGTGCTGCAATGAAGAGCGGGTTGAGTACGGCGGCGGTTTATGCATGGTCTGGGATGGCATTTCTATGGATGCACAAACGGACCTTGCTTTCATCGCCAGGTCAGAGGAGGTTTAACAACCGCTCGGTATATTGAAGAGATTCTAGCAGTTCATGTGGTACCTTACATCGATTATATTGAAGAAAACTCTACTTTTATATACGGCAGTGCAAGGCCGCACACTGCTACCATTATCCAAGATTACATTACAGAAATCGATTTGGGGTTATGGAGTGGCCCGCATGCAGTCCTGATCTAAACCCGATTGAACATTTATGGGATGAGCTAAAACGAAAAATCCGAGCTAGGATTCCTGCCCCAACGTTGATCCCAGAGTTTATTATTGGGGTAGAAGAAGAGTGGCTTAACATTCCATAAGAAACAATATCGAAGTTGATCGCCTAATCGTATGCGAGATGTTATTAGAGCAATAAGAGGTCATACTAAATCAATTATAATGTTATGTTGCTATTGTTATCATCTTAGTTAATTATTAAAAAAATCATGTTTTTTTCTGGTAATAAAATGATAATTTGTTTCATTCATTTGATTTCATAATTCTTAGCTTAACATTGAAAGAATTTAAGTACATTTATACCCATGTCAAAGCATATAAAATTATTTTTCAAACTGTATAAGTTTTGATTTGATTTGACGTATAATTCCTAAACTTTCAAAACCGTCTAGAAGAGCAGTTTTCAAAAATGTAACAGAATACAAGATGTCCCATTTACAAAAAATCATCTCTATTATTATCACGAAAAGACTGTACACTAGGAAATGTCGCCAATATTTAAATTGGGTTTTTTGTATTTAGCTGTCTTATCTTGATACCAAATCTGGCACCAATGTACGATTACAACCATCACAATCGCAAAAACAATTCTAATCTTACTACATTAACTTATAGTAACGTTGTATAATAATGATATGACTAAAAAGATAATTTTAGTGACTAAGATTTAAAAAAAAAGACTTTTAGTGGAAATCCATCAAAATATAGTATTTCTGCTAAAAAAGGCGTCAGTCTCTGACGCATCCAGTGGTCGCATTGGTTTTCTTCTAGTAATTCTGTAGCTTCGTGACAGAGGTTTTCCATTTGTTTCAGCATTGTTGTTACTGAGGATGCATCTTTGCCCACTTTCACTTTTGGCGAAAGATAAACGAATTTGGAAAATTTCCCTGTCGATCTGCGTTGTTTCTATATTTTCTACATATAGTCCTGGTGGTGGATATTGGAGCGTATATGTTCCCATAACCATTGTACATCCGCTGAGTAAGAGCATGATTAAGACTACTGGGTTCCATTTCACGGATGCTGTTGCTGGTGTACGTGTGGGTGAAGTTTGCCTTTACCTCCATATCTGGTTTCATCTCTACGTCCGTTGGGAGAGGTATGAGTTTGTTGGTGGGTCTTTTCATGGTTGTCCCTCCTGGCCGCTGAACTGTTGCGACTCGGACTGTTCCATCGTTATCTGGATATTTTGGCAAGAGGCCAATTTGCTGGGTTGATGGTATCATTCTTCAGTAGGATCAGTTTCCTAATGTTAACGTTTTTGATTGGCGTTTTTGTTTTTCGATGTGGTTTGCCTTTGATCCAGCCCAGTGCTATCATGGAGTCTGTCCATGCATACACGAGATCAGCCTGAAGTTCTAAGGCAGATGCTGTTCTTAGTAGTTTGGCTAGAAGCTCTGCCGCGCAAAGCTCCAGTCTGGGTAGCGTCGCTTTTGTTTTGACTGTGGCAACCTTTGATTTGGCGATCAGGAGGTTGACGTGTGTTTCTCCGGT
Source organism: Ignelater luminosus (assembly GCA_011009095.1). NCBI lineage: Eukaryota > Metazoa > Arthropoda > Insecta > Coleoptera > Elateridae > Ignelater > Ignelater luminosus. The sequence continues at coordinate 108,379 of VTPC01090686.1, forward strand.
GACTGTGGTTACTTGTTGACTGCTGCGCCGTATGCCTTTCCAGAGGCATCACAAACCCATGAAGTTGTAGCTGACATTTTCTTTCATATTGTACCCATCTTGGAATTTCGATTTGCTCGTCTCATTCTAACTCTTCTAACTATAGTTGTTGGATAAATAGTTTGGCTATGTCCTCACACCGGCCACCTACAGTGGGTTTCGCTCGCACTTCGCAATTCTTAAGAAAGTTCTATGTCAGTTGCTATAGCTCGAGCTTCGTCCTCGCACCGAACAGCTACGGAGGGTCCAGCTCGTGCTTTACTCTTCATTAACCTTTCAAATCGAGCTGTATGTCAGTCGCCGCAGCTCCGCATATTCTCTCACACAGGCCATCTTCGGTTACCCCTGGTCGGGCTCCTTCCTCCATTAACCACCTTAACAGAACTGTATTTTGCTTTCTACGGTTCGAGTTCCGCCCTCGCACCGAACAGTTATAATGGGTTCCGCTCGTACTTCATCCCTAATTAATCTTTTTAACAGAACTGTAGGTCAGTCGCTGCGGCTGAAACTCTGCTGCCCTCACACTTGCCATCTATGGTATGTTCCTCTCGCACTTCACCCTTCATTAACCTTCTTAACAGAGCTGTAACTGCAGTTCGCGCTACGCCCTTGCACGAGCCACTTACGGTAGGTCTCGCTCGCACTTCAACCTTAATTAATCTTCTTAACAGAGGTGTATGTTAGTTGCTACTGCTCGATCTTCGCCCTCGCACCGGACAGCTACGGTGGATTTCGTTCGTGCTTCACCTTTCCCTAACCTTTCTAACCGATTTGTATGTCAGTCATTGCGGCTAGGCATACTCCCTAACAAAGGCTTCCTTCAGTGGCGAACAAACAAACTGTATACCAGTCGCTACCACTCGAGGTCCGCCCTCGCACAGGTCATTTACTGCGGCCCACGCTCGTACTTCACTCTTTATTAACCTTCTTAAGAAAGCTGTACATTAGTAGCTGCAGTTAGAGCTCCGTCCTTGCACGGGTCACCTACGGTAGGCCCCGCTCGCGCTTCACTCTCATTCATTAAACTTCTTAACAAAGCTGTAAGTCAGTCACTGTGGCTCATGATACACCCTTGCACAGGCCACCCTTCATTAACGTTCTGAACAGAGCTTTATGTCAGTTACTACAGCTCGAGATACACCCTCGCACGGACAAACTGCAGTGGCCTCTGCTCGATCTTCACCTTCCATTAGCCTTATTAAAAGAGCTGTATGTCAATCACTACGGCTCGCGATCAGCCCTCGCATAGGCTACCTACGGTGGGGCTCGCTTGCGCTTCACCCTTCATTATGCAAACTTCTTAACAGAGCTGTATATCAGTTGCTACGGCTGGAGTGGCCTTCAGTGGCCCCTGCTCGGGTTTTACTCTTTATTAACCTTCTCAACGGAGCTGTAAGTTAGTTACTGCGTTTCCGGCTACGTCCACCTACGGCGAGCAGTGCTCTCACTTCATCCTCCATTAACCTACTTAACAGAGCTGAATGTCACTACAGCTCTGATTACGCCCTCTCACCTAGTAAAGCAGAGATTCTCAAAGGTGCTGCCATTCTTCTCCTGTAGAAATGATAAAATCGGTTCCCGTGAATTTATGTAGTTATTAGTAGTGAATACTAAGACATGTTTAAGATTTTCCCGCCATCTATAATTTCTGAGTTCGAGAATTTAATCTTTTCTTTGCTGGGCTTAGCCCCTATTAGAAAAATGGATGTTTGGCCGGTTTCTATTCTTTTTTGTTCTATTTATTCTTGTAATAGGTAAAACTATACTTGTTTAAATTTCTAAAAAAAACTTTATTCCTTTGTAAATAGAAAAAGAATCGGCTCATTGTCTGTTACGCTTGGTATCTTTTAAGCTATTATGTCAAATTTATATTGTTGAAAAGCCATTAGATTCTTTTTCTGATGATAGCTAAGTCAACTATGACTTGTATTTATAAAAAAGTTCTTTAATGTAAAACTCATAGGTGAAGATGTCAATGTAATTCACTGTTAACGATCCTACATAAATTCATGACAATCGTTTTCATTATTTGATTTATTATCTATTATTCCCATTGTATAGCTTTTGTTAGATTAGAAAAAAACATTCAAATTAGATTAGCTGCTGGTTCTTATCGAATTTTGATCAGAGACCTGAGAGCAGTTCACATCTGCAGGCTAGAGCTTATTTTCAACTGCCTCTTGCTAAGAACCATCTATCCCGCCGTTATGAAAGATAATCGCACAATCTTACTGCACAAGCGGGGTAATGCCCTGGTCGTGGACAACTGGCGTCCGATCACCATAGGCTGCATTCTGAACAGAGTAATTAACAAGATTCTGGGCCAGGAACTGAGTGGTTTACTACTCGATGATCATCAACGAGGCTTCAGAAAGATCGACGGAATGCCCCTTAACACGCTGATTATGGATGCAATCATTAATTTATGAAATGCATTTGATTTGATCAGATGTGCTTCCGGACGATTTAAAGTTGATGATATTATGTTGAGATAGGAAAGCGTTAGTACTACCATCTCGGTGGGAAAAATTACTAGAGGAGTTAAGTAAGGCGACCCGCTTTCTCCTATTTTGTTCAACTTGGTTCTTGACGAGTTATGTCGGATAGGGGCCTTAGGATCAGGTATCCCAGTGGCTAATGATGTTCGTGTCGGGGCGCTAGCTTATGCGGACGACCTAATTCTGTTAGCGGCTGCTCTAACTAGGGGTTGGAGACTTCTACGGCAGAAGGGATCTAGTCATCAATTCACTCAAGAGTGTTGTTGTTTCCGTAATGATTTTGCCGGGACGGAAGCAGCTTTTGAACGTTACAAAATCAACTTTCTGTACGTAGCTCGAACAACTGAATACCTGCGAGCTCTTCAAGTACTTAGGTCGTAAGTACTCGTTGTTAGGGGACTCTCGCCCTACGATCAACCAGTTGGATAGAGTGACGAAGGCTCCACTCAAGCCGAACCAGAAGTTGGGCGTGCTAAAAAATCACCTAATTTCCAGGCTGCTAAGTCTGCTTCAGTTAACACGGATGGCCTGCGTGAAGTAGACAAGCTGGTTAGAATGACGATGTGCAAGTTTCTCGGCTTAAACAAGACGGAGGCCTGGAAAATCCGTCGGTGAAAAGCTCTGTTTTCATTATATTGAAAAATAGGGTGGTAGAGTTGCCTAGGGGCGCGGACAGGGTAACCGCGGCAATCTTGGCGTTACCCGCTCAGGACAACCTGCTGGAAAAGCTCTTGCGTAGAAGCCGCTAGAGCTCAGTTGCAAGACCCATCAGGGATCCCGAGACAAGTACTTTGGGCACTGGGTTGATCAATCCCCACACTTCTGGAGTTTGTGAAGGCAGTGTAATTGCGTGGCAATCTGCTGCTAACGGTGGAAATCCCATCCAATCCTCCTCCGGACAGAAAGTGCCGAGACGGCTGTGAAAAGATGAAATCTTTGTCGCACGTTTTATAAAAGTGTCCCGTTACTCACGTACCGTGTCGCCGGTGTCTTCCGCCGTATGGTCAAACGACGAGGTTGAGTAGTGGAGCCAGATCTGATTTGCGTTAAAGGAAACCAGTGCTTATAGAGCAAACATTGAGTGGTTTAGTGACTAAATATGCTATACACGTAATAGCCTTAATAGCATATGATACAACCTCATTGATGTGTTTAACAAAGGAGAACTTGAAACACCAACATCTCACCACGGCGACATCTCTTCGAGAATCAAAGACTTCAAAAAAATATTGTGTAGCGCAATCAAGGTTTGTAACAGATAGGCAGGTAGGTACATTGCTTGACAAAGATTAAGTCTTTTTTGTCCTGTAACTCTTTTCTCCTAAAGTATACCGTCTCAGATGAGATACGGGGAGTTAAAGTTTCACTTTAAATTTCTTATTATTTCAATATTCCAAGAAAAAAATTAAATATTGGAATGGAATTTTCTACACGTTCGTTACTCTAAGCAGCCTATTATTTTCCGAAGTTTTATGTCTGATATCTTCATCAGAGGCGGGAAATTGGGGAGTGGGCTAGCCTCCTACGCTAAGGCAAACTGTTAACGCCACTGAAAAAATTAAAAATTCTTTTTTTATTTTCAGAATCAGTAATCGATTTAGAAAAAAGCTACTCTTGCGTTTATTTCGCAGAATGCGCCTTTATCAAGCAAAATAGGATTTCTTGAAACCTTTTAAGTTCAAAACAGCCTGTGGTAAGGTCATACGCCATCTGAAAAACAGAATGCGAGAATCGCATCCCATTCCTTGAGAAAAACCAAGCCTTCCTTGTCTTATAACTTTTTTCCCTAAAGTGCATCGTTTCTGAGATACAGGGTGTTAAAATTTCTTGTTTTTAATTAAATCTTGACACGCTGTACAAGTGTATATTGAAAACGGCACATTTTAGGAAAAGAGTTATATTGCAGAAGCGGTTTGGTTTCTATCGAAGAATGGGATGAGAATAACTTCATCTTGTTTCTAAAATGACGTATGACTCTGCATGCCGTAGACCGATAAACTTGACAGATTTTGAGAGAATTCAACTTTACTCGAGATTGATGCATTCTACGAAAAAAACAAAAGAGTAACTTTTTGTTTCAAATCGATCGCTGATTTTAAAAATAAAAAAAACTTTTCATTCTTTAGTGGCGTAACAATTCTTTTTAGCGTGAGGGGCTAACTTATCCACAATTTCCTGCTTCTGGTAAAGATATCAAACTCAAGATTACTTAGAATAGTAAACACCTTACAGCAACAAACGTTTGGAAAATCTCATCCCCATATCTCATTTCGTTTTAAAAATTTTAAAAAATAAGAAATTTTAAATGAAACTTTTTGACACCCTATATTGCAAAAACGGTGCACTTAAGGAAAAGAAGTAATAAAAGAAAGAAAGGTTAATTTTTGTCGAGAAATGCTTCTACCAAGTATTTGCACTCATTTTGAAAACACAAATAGAAGATTATACAGGGTGTCCCACAACGTAATTCGATATTCAAGTTTACGTCATTAAAAGTCAGAAAAGAATGACTGTTTTCAATACTAAAAAAGTTATGGACATTTTTAATGGTACAAAAAAGGCAAGCATCTCATTACGTCAACAGCATCGTAAACAGTGGAAGCATTCAGTTTAATTCAGTTAACTTATAGGTGCAGGTATCTTTGATGATATCGGGATTTTGTGTGAGCAGGTATCAACCCAAAGTAAAGTCGTCTAATTAAAATTCTGCACCTTTTAGAAGTTTGACCTTATAATTGTTGGATAGACGTTTGCGCTAACGACTTAAATTTATCTGCATCGTTTTGATCGCGAATAACAAGATTCCAAACGAAATCACCATTATCTACGGGCCTTACATTCTTAATGTAACATTTCTCTATTGAATATCTTGTAATTGTATTTATTAAATTAAAATCATAAATGTCAAATTTTTGTTTTTGTTTTCCATAGCCAACTGTCAGTAAGTGGACATTCACAATCTACGCTGCAAAGTGATGCTTTAGTTTCTCTAAACTGTCAATAAGAGCTAACTTTTAGTATCAATCGGCGAAAACAATTATTTTTAATGTATACTTATCCATTATGTATATGTATGTTCGTCTTTTTGCTAACCTTGAAAATTCGAAAACGCGCTCGCCATTGAAATTAATAACCAGCATATCATTGTTTATCATTAGATGCATATAATTGAACTTTCCATGACTTAATGAAACGATAATTCACTAATAAATTCCACTATTGTAATTGCATGGTAATCAAATCAGTAATACAAGTCGGTGATGCAATTTAAACTTAATTTATAATTCATCAATGCAAAAAGTATTTATTTATATGTAGAAATACTAGATCCATTAAATTTTTTTTGATTCAATGTTATTACCTTGTTTATAATTTAAGAAACTTGAATTATCGTAATGTATTTCTTTCTCCTTATAAAGGAAAGAAATTTGTAAAGAGACGTTTTTAAGTATTTAAAGGCTGACAAAAATATTCTCGCAGTTTTCTCTTTTGGTACATCTGTGATAAAAAATCTAACTTTAGTACACATTAAATCTTTTCTGAAATTTTAAAATTAATATATCAAATTTGAAACAGTAATACTTAAATTTTAGGTTATGTGCACTTCACATATAATTAATTTGACGTTTACAAATGTCTTATAGGTATGAGTTGCGTAGCAAGAGAATCTCGCCTCGCTTTACTATTCCAGAAAAAAATCTATATTTTCTTCTTTTATTCTTGTAATAGTGCGATAACAATATATTTTTTTCACGTTCGTGAAAAAAAGTGCAACATTTTTCATTAATTTTCGTTTATAAAGGATGCGTTTGTTTCATCGCGATAGAAGCGTGAAAAAAAGTGCCATAACGGTTCATTTTTTCACGCATTTGAGTGAAAAAAAGTATCATAACGTGTCATTTTTTAACGCAAAATATTTAAACACATAGGAGGCTGCCACTGGCATTTGTCAGAAATTAGAACGCATTGATGTGACGCATCGAGAAAGCCGTTATTGAAGTAGGTAGTTCTTGATTTTTATTACGAACGTGAAAAAAGTTTTGTATGCAATTCGTGAGTAAAATTACTTTTTTTCACTCGGCGGATTTGCGCACTCGCCTACGGCTCGTGCGGCAAACTTTCCTTCTCGTGAAAAAAAGATACACTTTACTCACTTGTTGCATAAATAACTATTAACAAAGCCTTTTTATGCAAAAGTTACAAATTAAGAATTGCGTTGCCTGTATCTACGAGTCCAAGGTGACAAATTTTCACTTGCATAATTTCTCCAATGTGTACTGTTGGTTGTAATTTAATGGTAAGTAGATGTAAAAAAGATGTAAAATTATTCTAATTTATAAAAATAATTCTGAATGTTTTGTTTTGTAGATGAATACAAGCCTTGGCCGAAATTCAGCAAAAAGCTATACACAAAGTGTAGAATGAGAATTAATATAAATAAAGTAATCACTATGTCCAGAAAGTAAGTTCATTTTTACTGGTAAATTAAAACAAATGTATATTAGGAAAAATAATTTATTGCAAAAGAATCTGTAGACTTAAAACTATTAGTCAACATAGCTACCACCATTTTGTAAGCATTTATCGTAGCGTGGCACTAATTTTTGTATTCCTTCGTCATAAAACGTTGACGCCTGTGACTGTAACCAAGTTGCAATATGTTCTTTAATCTCATCGTTGTCATTGAATTTCTTGCCAGCGAGGTTTGATTTTAGTCACTGGGAGCAAGGTCCGGACTATACGGTGGGTGGTCAAATTGTTCCCATCCAAATTGAGTCAAAAGTTGCTGTGTAAGGTTTGCAGTGTGGGGGCGAGCATTGTCATGAATCAACAAAATGCCGCTAGTGAGCTTTCCACGGCGCTTATTCTGAATTGCACGACGCAGTTTCCTTAGCGTATCACAGTAAGCAATAGCGGTAATTGTTTCGCCCCGTGGTAGAAAGTCCACTAAAAGAACACCACATCTGTTCCAAAACACTGTGCACATGATTTTCCGGGTTGTCAAATTAGGCTTCGATGTTGTCTTTGCTGGTGACGATGTGTGCCTCCATTCCATCGATTGTCGTTTTGTCTCATGTGTCTCACAGGCTACCCAAGTCTCGTCCCCAGTCACTATACTGTTAAGGAAATAGTCCCCGTCATTGTGATAACGAGTCAAAAATTCAAGAGCAGCACCTAGGCGTTTTTTCTTGTGATCCTCGGTAAGAGTTTTCGGTACCAAGCGTGCACAAAGCTTTCGATATCCCAGTTTGTCATGAACAATTTCATGAAGAAGGGATCGTGAAATTAGGGGAAATTCCATAGAAAGAAGAGAAATCGTAAACTTACGGTTTCCTCTAATTTTTTCATTCACTGCATGAACAAGTTCATCATTAACCAATGATGGACGTCCACCTCTTCCTTCATCGTGCACGTTTACAGGGCCATTGTTGAATTTTTTTACCCATCTCACAACCATAGAATAACTCATTACATTCTGTCCATACACCTCAGAGAGCTGTTGATGAATGTCCACTGGTTTCAAATTTTTCGCATTGAGAAACCGAATCACTGATCTAATCTCGCAATCGGCGGAATTTTCAATTACCTTCGCCATTATAAACAAGCACTGTGACACAATAACAGCAGATAACTAACTCCAAATGGCGTCAATCGCTTAGTAACGATACAAGGTCATCGCCGCGCATGCGCGGAACTGCGATCGCATCGCTGCAACGGCGGAAAATAGAAAATGAACTTACTTTCTGGACATAGTTATAATTAATATAAACGAAGTCTGTTTTGGGGAAGAAATTCCAGAATAATTACATCTTTCCACAAATTGCAGCTGTTCTGAATAGGAAAAGAATGGAAAAGAAAAATGAAATGAAATTACTGTAAAAACAATCCGAAATATTACTACAGCAATCACCTTTTGCCAACTTTCGAAATTCTGAAATTAGTAAATATATACAAACTGAATATCAAGAGAAACCGATAAGAATTTTAGAAAATTGATTATACGTAAGGTGGAAGACATCAACTATTAAAAGTTTTAATCATTTTTAATCAAATCTGTCCTAAGACAATTACAAGTTAAAATACACTGATTACGTGTTCGCAAGTCAGACGTACGAATGCTAAGTTTAGATAACAAGTTTGGAGCATCGTTAAGAAAATGAAGCAACTTATACAAGAAGTTGATGTTGCCGTCCAATCGAGAAACGGTGTATGTTGTAATATATGTATGAGAAGAGGAGAGTACCGAGTCAGTAAGGGTATAAAAATCGGAAAATCTCGAATAACAGTAGATTATGAATTTCCTCTGAATGGCAGACACATAGCAAGGGCTCTAAGTAACACAACCATATACCAATTTCGATCTAACTAAAGAGTAATAAAGTACAGAGTGATTGAAATTGATTAAAGATGGTTTGAATTTCGCGCCAAAGTTTTTCACGTGGTAGGTTGGCTATATTGTTAACATTTAGGGTCATCCAGGGGCAGTGTTGCCAGATTTAGCACTTTAGTGTTATCTTTAACACTATAAAGACTCGTTTTTTTTTAAATTAAAATTTCAGGCTTACAGCGTACATCTGGCAACGCTGCTCCCGGTTAACCCTGAACGCTTACAAACTATAGCCAACCTACCATGTGAAAAACTTCGGCGCAAAATTCAAACCATCCCCAATTAACTGCAATCACTCTGTATAAATAATGTCTAAATGTTATTAAGGACTGTTAATTTTACTAAACGGACATATTTAATCTTATGGTAAACTTTAAATTGCAACTATTTTTTTAAGTAGTAGGCTTTGATCGCATTGGCTGTGTGCTAACTTTTATATTGTTATTGTTGTTCAACAACAGCTGTCAAATATTTGCAGCAATAAAGTATTGAGATCAGAAAACTAATCTTGCAGAAGTGGTGTCCAGATAAGTTGTCTGCGAAAACTCGTAAAAATTACAAAGTGTTGGGAATCTGCGGTTTTCCACATAATCAAAAAGTATAGGGAACATCATAAGCTTGACGACTTGCCCAAATCGGGGCATCGAAGCGGCCCAGTAAATGCAAATGCTTTTTGGACAGTGTTCGACGGTCATTGGATAATGTTGCAGTTCCAATGACCATCGCATTTGCTTGGAATTATTTTCCTTCATCTGCTGCAGCCACATTAGTGAGCACTTGTCGGTTTTCAGCGTAAAAGGCCGGTACTCTAGGTAGGGCCGTAATCTTCGGATCGCCCAGGCTACGGCCAGACATTCTTGCTCGTTTGCGTAGTATTGCCGCTCGCGAGGGTGGAGGCTGGCGCAGGCATATGAAATTACGCGCCGCTAATACCCATCTTCTTGATATAATACTGCTACCATGTCAATACAACTTGCATCCGTTTGTAGTTCGAAGTCCTCCAGAGCCATTTCTCCTTTCCAGCAAAAAGATTCGTTAGTGGGGCGGTGATGTGGGCGGAGTTCTGGACGTAATCACGCAGCCATTCGCAGACTCCCAGAAAGGATCGCAGCTCCATCTTGTTCGTCGGCGGCATGGTGTCGCGAATCTACTGCAGGTGCTGCTGCTTACATTGAAGGCCGGAAATGTTTCAGGTGTTGGCGGTAGTTCTCTGAGTATACGACGACGTCGTACAAGTACACGAGCGCAAAGGATCCCAGTCATGATCTCTTGTGCTATGAGCCTTTGGAAAGTGGCGGGTGCTTCCTTGAGCCCGAATAGTATCACTTGGAACTGGTAGAGGGTTTCGTAGAGGGTGGCAAAGGCGGTGCACTGGCGGATGCTGGTTTCCTTTGGAAACTCATGATCAACGTTTACGGACGACAATGGCGGCGGCGTTTCCCGGAGGCGGTCGGTCGTGAAATCTATGTTGGCTTGAAAGTTCCCAAACTGGAGTTCAAGTCGCTGGCGGCCGAACACGGAGGGTCCAAAATCGGTGGAGGCGGTTCGGAGCTGCAGTGATCTCTCCGGGACTTCAAGTGGGGTGTCGAAGCAGTCCCAGGAGAAGTTGTAGTTGGCCTCGATGTCTTTGAGGAGCTGGACTGGCTTCCCCGCGACGATAACGGAGATGCGTGACAGCGTCTGCGGCTGTGGTCGGTTAAGTGTGGAGTAGGCCACGACGAGATTGCTGATCAACGGCTCGTCGTCCTGGCGGTGCGGTACCTTTGTGTTAGCGTGAGAGTTGATCTTGTCGGCGGGTTCCAAGGCTAGAAAGGTCGTGGGAGGCGGTAGCGACAGATGCAAAGGGTGCCGTGGGTCTATCGGCGGTTGAGGCGGCGTCCTCATGTGGCGCGGTGCAACGGTCGGCTCAGATTATATCTCGTGTCAGCGCAGGGCGGTTAATATATCGGATTAGGCGCCACCGGGAGTCTGTTCGGTGTTCCATCTCACAGAAGAGATTGATTGTTATGGTTGATGGTGCATGCCTCTTGGTGGTGTATTGATTTTCGAACCGCTGCGCTGCCTCTTGACCGATTTCCATGCGGCCCAAGCTGAGGCGGTGCAGTTCCGCGCAGTCCCGATGTAAATCTCGCTACAGACAGTGGCGGCACTGGGGAAGCTGGCTGCTGGCCTGAGAGGTCCGTGTTTCCACTTCGCTGACATCAACGATCAGCTCGGCGACTGTTTTAGGAGCCGCGAATGCGCAGAACGTCGCGATCTCGTTCTTCAGGGTTTTACACCAAGTGATTAAGTCGAATTTCTACAACGTGGGCATCACGCAGTTGGACAGCAGCTGTTTCTTCCAAATAAAATTAGCGACTGGCTCGTTCTCTCTGTTGTCGCTTGCCCCATAAAGCAGTGCGAAGTTGAACTGAACAGTCATTCGGAACAGCTTTTGTTCATCTGGTGCGTCTCCGAGCGCGCGGAGACAGGTGTTGAAGAACTTGCGCGGGTCCTCGTGCTCGAACTCGCAAAGAGGTCACGATATCGTTGGTTGTATAGTACATGTCAAACCTTTTTGTCTAATATAGGATTAAATAGCTAGAATTTAAATTCATATTTATTTTCAGTCACATCACACCCAGGGCCGTATTCTTCGTCAGTTCTTAAACGAAGACGCATATTGTAGTAACATAAAGTAAACTACAAGCTCCAGACGTGTCACGCGAATATCGACCGGACAGCTGAGTTAAATGCTGTTAATATAAGAATCAGTTTCGCAAAAAAAGCATTAGGTACTTTAATGATTATCATAGCTGGGCAGTGTTCTGCAGTTCTCAAGAATTTAAACAAATAATACATCTACGGCAATAGAATTATTGACAAACCCTTTGAGAACTGCTGAATCCTGCTGAGCTACAACCAGCTGTAAGTGTATAACATGCTTTTGGGAAAATGATCCTTATGTCAACAGCGTTTGACTCAGCTGTCTGGTCGATATTCGCGTGACACGTCTGTAGTCTGTATTTTACTTTATGTTATTACAGTACCCATCTTCGTTTAAGAACTGGCGAAGAATACGGCTCTCGGTGTGATGTGATTGAAAATAAATATGAATTTAAATTCTAGCTGTTTAATCCCATATCGGACAAAAAGGTTTGGCATGTACTTTAGAAGTGATCTGGCCTTAGATAGCACTCGTAAAAGTCATCGTATGCGGGTCAGAGATGTCGGCGTGTTCACTAGATATTTCCAAATGTATCCCCTACAGTCAGTCAATTTAATATTCGGACGATATGCATGGTTAACAATATTAGCAAATAACGATAAAAAGTTTGCATACGCCGTAACCTTTTTCATGATAACAACATTCTTCTATGCTATAGTGGTTATTACATGCAAACGAAATTTGATAGGCGTTAATAATGTCTGCAAAATTTGCAATTCTTGTAGACGCTATAAAAATCGCAGTCAAAATAATATTCGGACAAACTGAATGATAATGTGGAAAATGTCGAGTTGCAATCTTGTAAACAGAATTTTAGTAGGCAAAGCAAATGCTAGGGTAAAGTTAATAGTTAGTTGTTGTTTATCTAGCGACAAGTAAAGTTTAATGTAAAAACATGGGCAGAAAAGGGCGCAATACTAGTTTTGATGTTAATAATAAAGTTCTGCTCTCGGAGATTTGGTTTTTATAGATGGTATTATGGATCAAGTGGTTTATTTAAATTTAAACTAGTAATTTTCCATTTTGAGAAGGGAAAACCTACCGAGCAATTGGGGAAATGTTAAAATTGAGTAAAAGCACCGTTGGAGACATTATAAAACGTTATAAAAAAGAAGATCGGATACATTCTAAGCTTCAGTGTGGACGACCGCAAATATTGAAACAACATATGCAACGTTTTATTACACAAAGAGTGATGAAAGATCCAAAATTAAGTGCACCGCAATTGAAAACAGAATTATTAGAATATTATGGAATAAACGCACATCCACAAACAATACGCAATTGCATTCATAAGCATGGTTACAATAACCGAATCGCAAGATGAAAGCCGCTTGTAAATAAACGTAATAGAACGCGACGATTAGATTTCGCAAGGAGGTACGAAAAAGAAGACCTTACTTTTTGGGATAATGTCATCTTCTGCCATGAATCAAAGTTCACTGTTTTTGCGTCAGATGGATGAGCACGTGTGTGGAGAAAGAAGAATGAAGAACTGAAAAAGGAAAGTTTATGTCCAACGGTAAAGTACGGAGGTGGTTTCGTGATAGTATGGGGCTGCATATCAAGTTCTGGTCTCGGAGATTTGGTTTTTATAGATGGTATTATGGATCAAGTGGTTTATTTAAATTTATTGAAGAAACATTCACCTCATAGCGCAGCTAAATTAAATATTTCAGAAAATTTTAAATTTTTCAGGATAATGATCCAAAACATACAGCGTTTAACGTTAAATCTTGGTTATTGTACAATTGCCCACAGGTTATTCCAACCCCGGCTCAATCACCGGATCTCAATTCGATTGAGAATGTATGGAAAGAACTTGATGTGCAGCTTAGAAAATATACTATTTCAAATAAAACCCAGCTGAAAGAGAGGCTAATGGATAAACAGTATATTAAAAAAGTTATTCTATCCATACCACGAAGGTTACGAGCCGTAATTAGAAATAAGAGATACCCTGTCGCGTACTGATCGCTCAATATAGCGTATATTCTTTACTTGTCAGAATATTTATTTGACATGTATTTTTACTGTTTTTACTAATAAGTTTTGTATTACTGACTTTTCTTTCAATAGTTCAGTTTTTCTATTATGCAATGTTTAGAAAAGGTTTTAAATTTTCCTAACATTTGAATAAAGTTGAGTTTCTATATAAACTGTGCGTTTTAGTGTTATAATTTTGCTACCTACTATACTGTCCGAATATAAGTTGACTGACTGTATATAGCAGTAATATGATAGGCAGAAAAATATTTTAGCCATTTCATATACCCCATTCTAATCGTGTGTGACAATCAGTGTGACACACAACTGTTTAATCAATTTTGTGGGCTTTATAAAATCAAACTACATTTTACAACTCCAAGGTCATCAACGAGAAACTCCCCAGTCAAAAGGATTCATTAGACAATAATCGACATCTTAAATTATTAAAAGAACAAGACAAAAAAACTAACGTTATAAAAATTATCCAAAAGCGGTCGTAACTTATAGTAATACATTTCTTTTGGTGACAGGTAAAAAGCCCATGGAACTGTTGTTAGGTTATTTTTCAGATAAAGAACATTTTGAAATAGATCCGGAAATCCAACTAACATTAAACTACGTTCAAAAACAAAAAGTCTTAATGAATCACAGCTGTACGACCAGTTTAAAGAAGGAATTATGCCAAAAGGTACAAAGGGTTGAAAAATTTTAAGTTAAAGATATCCCTTATCAGGCTAGTCATGAGCATGAAAAAACCAAAGCGAGGAATAAAAGTAAAAACCTTTTTGCCAAAGTTCAGTTTAATAGTTATTTACGCAATGAGTGGGACACACACATTATTATCGCACGCACATGGAAATTGCGCAAACGAGGGCGTTAGCCTGAATTTTTTACAAGTGGAACTATTTTTTGCTGCTCTCAGTCATGAACTAACCACTTTCGATCAAGATTTTGTGAATAATAATTCAAAGTAGCAACTGAATCTCATTGTTGAAAATGATAGCAACGTACTTAGCAATAGTGTAAACAATAAACAAATTTGAAACGTGCGGTAATGTCAAACATTACGTTATTCCAGTGAGTGCGATTTATAAGATACATCTCACGGTTGTACATAAAAATATTAATATACTTAGGGTAAAGAAAATATTAGAAGGCTTTATTCACAAACGAAATTTAAAAAATCCTGTGAATTAACGAAACTAGAAAATAAAAATCGATTAATATAATTTGAATCAAAACAAAATTATTGTTACAAATTATTGATATTAATAGCCAACAAATTACATTTAGCAGCGTAACAAATTTTTCAAAATCCCAACTTTCTAATATATAAAATATAGATTCTTCGAAAACATAAATGCATATCGGAGAGAATACGTTTTTTCTAGAACTCCACATTTAAGAATAATTAAAACTTTCCCAAAATTATTCATAATTATCTTATAACGCAACAACGACCTTTCCATTACGTTAACAAAACAGAAAATACGAGTGAATGATAAAAAAATTTGTGCAGCAATATTCGAAAATGAGGAAATTTTCAGAATCTCCACACACTATATAACATTTTAAAACGGTAACGTGCACGTTTTATTCTCTAGTCATCAACTTCTTCCACTTCTACAACAAACAAGATAACCTTGTTAACAATATTACATTTGAAAAATGTGTATTCAGTTCTGAATCTAATCTTGCCGAGCTTATACTTTAGTGTTCAGCGTTCAGTGTTGTTTAGTGATTCGATTTTTAAAATCCTGTTGTTCGAGTCTAGTTGAGTAAGTAATTAATTTATGTGAATTTATTATTTTCTTTATTATTAAAACAATACATAGATAATGTTAAAGAATTTTTGTTTCACTTGAAAATTAACACGGGTGTAAGGGTAGGAAAAAGAAAGACTGCTTTTCATCAGTCTTGTTGTAAAAATGATAAAAGTTACCTTTCCATAGAAATTAGTAGAGTTAATTATTTAAGAATGTATGCAGAAACAGACAAGACAACTCAAAGCGATAGGTTAGAACTTTTTAGGGTGTTGTACGATTGGGTGTTCAATTCTTGAAAATTAACATGTTATAAAGCTCGGTATGTTTGTTATCAAAACGTACTACCATTTTTAACTGCCTAGTTTAGGCTATTTAATGATGATAAATTTTGAAAAATTAATTAAACAGAAAACAATTTTGATAGCTTTTTTTGTTCAGCTGGTTTCCATGGTTAGATTTCTCAATAGGTTGCAACTCGGTAATTAATCGGAACAATATCAATACGGGGCGCGCAAACAAAATAGTGTCGAAAAATCTAAGGGCGTATAGAGTGAATAAAACAGTTCAGATAAACATTTGTGGAGAAACGCACCGTTTCCGAGACACGAGGTGTTACAGTTTCATTTTTAAATGATAGTTTTGGTTAGGGAATTTTAATAAAACAAATCTTTAAAACGAATATCATTCATTATCGTAGTAGTTAGTACTTAATTGGCTAGTTAGTTACGTAATATTTTTTGTTATGAGGCAAGACGCCACAAAAAAGTTTTTCTTAAATACCTTAAATAAAACAGAATTTGATAGAAAAATTACTTGAACTTCAAACTATTAATTTATTGATTGTTATTATGATTTATGATCAGGACACGGACTCACTTTAGACAGTAATTATGTGGTAATTATGTGAGATGATCCTAGATAGAGGGTCTCCGTATCGTATACAAAATGTAGGAGGCTGAATAGAAAAAATATTATTTGAGGCGCAAAAATACCGTGATAAATTAATTTATGCAAAGTTTCAATGTTACAGGTGTTGATGTATGGACAAATGTAGATATTTAAAAGCTCTTTTTGGCAACGTTCCCAAAGGTTATATAAACTAGGTTTACAACAAAAAATGCATTATTAGAGTTCATATTCTCAACTGATTTATTGATTACGTTCTTGAATTTTTAAACAATTTACATGAGACAGGAAAATTATATAGCACGTAGAGAGGAAGCAACAAATTCTTAATTCAAAGCGATTGAAGATTAAAACTAAATTAGGGTTTAATTGTTGCACAAAAATCTTGTATTAATAAATATTTATAAGTAAAAACCTAATTCCATCAAGATCGTAAAATGTGTATTACTGATGTAATTCTAGTCATGACACGTTTTAGCAAATAATAGTACGTACGGTTATTACAAATATACATGCATGTGTTAGGTATAGCAAGCAATTTGCCTTGAATCGCAGAAAAATGTGTCACTTTACCTTTTGCTACAAAGTTTATATTTTAACGGCGACATTTTTTATGCAACTACCTTCTTTTGCATATGAATCAAAAGGTATCATAACTTCTCAACAAGTTATTCTTATATTATATATAGTACATCATTATTCATTAATACTTGTTATTAAGTAAACACACAAGGACATAATTAGCAACGCCTTAACAAAACAAAATACGCACCATAAGTTGTTTGTTAAGTGGCTTTAAATTAATCTTTGGTATTTAACATAACCTATAACATTTTTTAATAACTAACAGTAATTTAATTTTTGTGTCATTTACACACTGAATATTATTATAAAAATAATTTCCTCGAACAAAACAAAGCTTTTATGGTCAATTTTGCCTTCTTACGTATAAACTTTGAAAACCACAAAAGAGGAAATGCGAAGGATAGTTTAAAATAATTTTAATGCTCTCCAAATTAATTAAATTTTTCTAATAATAAAAGTGAAAAGTTGCATTTCGAAGAATCCAAGTCTATTATTATTGCCTTCATACGAATTAAACTTTTTTAACAATAAAATCAAAAGTTTGCAATTTTCAAGGAATCCAAGTCTTATTATTACAGCGGTTATTTAGCGGTCAAATTTATAGTCGCGTCAGTCGTAAACAAAAAGTGTTAAACCTGCAGAAATGCATAAATTGTTTACTTGACGTTCTTATGTTTCGTCTATTCTCCAAGTCAATCTAAATTGTTGATAGTAATATTGAAAAATATTTTTAAATAAATAACATAAAGGTAAAAATTTTTTAAATATTGTGCAACATTTTTTAACTTAATTTTAAATGCCATAACTTATATTTCCAAGATCCTCCTATCTTTTAACATAGAGTGATTAATATAAGTAGAGGAACAATTACAATGTTTTAAATGTAACCCAAAAACGTACCATATAATAGGTGGCGATATACTTAGCCATCTATAGGACGGTACAAAAAGTTTAACAGCATTGTTTCGCACCTAAAACTGCAGTTTACAATACATTTAATAGACGAAAAATATTTAGTTGTAGAATAGACGTACTTAACACCTCTTCGTGTTGTTGTGGTCATTATAAAACAAAAAAAAGTATTATTTATGTTGTCAGTAATGACAGCTGAATTTCAGTCAAAACACGAATGAATGAAATCTGATACATTTGAGGGTATATCATGAAATTCTTAATTATTTATTCCTTAAAGGCTTGAACGGTCAAGACTAAACTAAGAATTAAAACTTGATATTTTTATTAAAGCAAAATTCTATAATTATCATTTTGAACGTCTGCAGAAATAATTCAAAGTACATTAATTGATAGAAATAAACTTTTCTTTCAATTCTAGTTAATAAATGATTTAGTTATTGGTAGACTACAATATATTATGTTTGTTTTTTACGGCTTGTTTTTGTAACGCTGCACTTCCAATCTATGTAAATACTACTTGAAACACGTAGTTTGTATGTAGTTTGTATTTAAGAAATGAAACTTTTCCGTGTATTACTGGGCCGGGCAGCATAAAAAGTGTTTTCTTATAAATCACTTCACATATGCAGGTATTTCCAGTTTAGACGTTTAGAAAGTTTTTTTGTTTACTTACGTATTTCTTTTTCAAAACAGTACTCTTAAAAATAATCTCGTGATTTCAATAATGCATGGATTTGCTAAGATTTCGTTTTGATCCATTCTATATTAAAAAAAAGTAAAGTAATATAATAGTGTCTGGCTATTTGCCAGGTGCAAGGCCATAATTTAAAGCACAAGATGCAAGCCAGGTGCTACAAAAAAGTTAACGTGCCTCCATGCAGCTTTGAATGTCGATAACTGTGTAATTAAGACAAATTGAGTATAAGTTCTACGGGTGTATGCAAGAAGAATTTGGACAGAAGACTGTCGGTTTAATTCTAAGACTACGTGCAAAACAATTTGCAATTGTTGCAACTGTCAGTTAGTTAAAGCTATTCCCAGCATAGTTTTAAAATTTGGTTAATTCAGTTTTGCTTTTAATAAGTAGGTAAGGAGTCTAAATGAAAATCAACGCTGCCAAATTTTATCAATTATTATACTCATAAGAACAAAAAATACCTCTAGATACTTTTTTGCAATGGAAATTCCAAGAAGCACATATGGTATATATGGTATTTGCATACGAACTGATGCAGAAAAGAGTAAAGGGATCTGGAAGACCTGCCAGAAAAATATCACCAATGTTCTTGCAAGTAAGAATTAGTCTTCGTTAACTTCAGTAAAATATTGTTCTAAATGTTTATTTTCTAGCAACCAAAGACATGCCTTGCTTTCTTGAGATATTGCAGACATAATTTCAGTGCAATTTTGTATATTTGCTCAAGTTTACCAAGACTACTTTCAAGTTTACGGTGAGCCACCTTTGCAAGAGTTTCTTTTTCCTTAGGTAACATTATTATGGAAGGTTTTCCAGATCCTTGCAATTTCTTTGCGCCATAAACGAATACCATAAAGTGTGCTTTTTGGAATATTTAACAGTATAGGACTTTTTTGTCCTTATGACTCCATACTTTTAAGAACAAAACTGAATTAACCAAATTTTAAAAATATGTTGGGAATATCTGTAGCTAACTGACAGCTGCAAGCTGACATGTTCTCTTAGAGTTTAAACCGATGGTATTTTGTCTGGATGTAGTCTGCTGGGAGAGTGATTTTCGGTATTTTTTAAATTCCGATGAAAAGATTTCTTTTTATCAAAATTCGCAAAACTTAGGCATATTTTTTTAAAGTGTTAGTTCTCATTTCTAGAACACATGTCTAGCAACTAACGACCAATTGTTATTATAGAATTCTTTTGGAATCGTTTTGATATGTTTCGGAAAAATACAGGAAAATAGTATAAAACTCCATAGTGTTAGCTTTTTCATAAATGGAAATATTCTAAAACTGTAGAGTTAAACGAGTTAACGAGTCTAGAAATTCATAGAAATCGGACACAGTCACAAAAATGAAATTTGCTATAAGCTCAACAGTTGTGAAGTTTCTAGACGTATTGAAATGTTCCAGAAGGTCAAAGAGATCGATGCTTGAATGGATAAAGAAGTATTTTGCAAAGCGTTCATTTAATAAACATTAAAGTATAAAAGTAGAAGCGTCATCGTCAAATGTAGGGTATACACGAAAGACTTCTTTCTCCTTAAATTTTGTACATTTATTGCCATATACGGAAACCTCGTATTCCTGGCATATTCCTTTTGCAACCTCGACAATGCTGGGGTCATTGCCTATATTTCCTAAAATATTGCCAACATTTTCCTAACATGCTACATTCCCTTAATTAGTTCTACTATTTCCAGCTCCATGCCTAAAACATTCCCGTTTCTCTGCGTCCTCTTAAAATGCTCGAGGCAGAAAGAACTGTGAGAAACATGGCGACAAAAAACATTTTTAATATTAAAAAAGTAGTAGATAATTTAATTGATTATTTCAAACTTTACAAGACTTATCCGCTGTCATCATGCCAACATCAAGAAAAGAATTTAAAAGTATTGTCTTTGTCATTACAGAAATTGACGTTCCCTGCCGATCGCTCAGGAACCCTTCACCGACAGCGCTGCTAAATAATTTTTTTAGAAAACCAATCTCGATTGATCTCAGCTTTCGATAAGCAAAACTGCTTTTTAAAGAGAGGGATACAATATATGAATCTTGAGGTCTTCAAAGATTTTTATTTTTGTTTTTCTATGATTCAAAAACTACTGATGCGATTCTGTTCAAATTTGATATTATAGCTGAATCTTTACCCTTTTGAGACGAAGTGACAATTATCCTTCTTGTTTTGTTTTTAGTTAGACAATAGAAATAGAACAACAACAATAAAAAAGCATTACGCACCTTGCTTTATCAATTGCAACGGTGCATTCGTAGTATTTAAGTGGGCGCGCTCGTCGTGATTTTCTTTTGCAACAGCAGCACCGGTTAGCCGACGGAACCGATTTGCAGATCCCTCTACAATTCTCTCCGACCGTCCCTAACATAGTATCATAAGAGTTTTGTAGCAAGTTTGCTATCAAACTCATCATATTTTATCCGTTGATCGCGTGGAGCATTCTGGTTACCTGATTACCAAATTTCAATGGGTCAAAAAGACTTGAGCCTAATGGCCATCATGATTTTAATTTTTTCTTCCCAATCGTCATAAAGTTACCTGGCTTGACCATTGAAAACAAGTGTTCCTTGCTGTAATCACTACCACTCTTTCAAAGAACCTACTGACTTGCTCATGCACAATAGTCGTAGTAGCTTTACTTCGTAATTCCACAAATCTACAGGAGTATTACTGAAATCGACACTAAAAATGTGTTTTGTTATCGAGATTTTTGCAAATTTTTAAAAGAAAATTGCGTTGCTTGGTGGCTACAAAGATTTTCTTCTTCCGAAAAATTTAGTTCATCTGATACCGCTATATTCTGTAGCAGATTTTTGTAAGTGGGTTGTAAAAGGATTGTTATTTATCTTTGAATTTTCTCCTGACGTAACAGGAAAGACCTTCAATTATTTCAATTTACTCTGCTTTAAAGCCAATTAACTCCGTGTCTTAATTTATTATGAATCACCCTTTATATACCATCATTTTACGAACACTCTGTATAACATACATTAGCGTATTTATTTGACAAGACATGCAGAGAAAGCAGAGAATGAGAAGTAAATGGCATTGCGTTTTAAAATTTCACGTATTGTTCACTAAAAATAAGAACACTCTCAATCATACATTAGTGAATTTAGATCTTGCTTCTTTTAATAATTTATCGTCAATTTGATAATCTTTAAAATAAAAAATGCTTGCGTCTGTATAGCAAATACGTTGTTTCTTAAAACGGCTGCAATATCACATAATGATTGACATAAATGAAATATAAGTATTAGCAATGTGAACATGCCTAAAAGTTAATAGTTATCAAATGCAATTTTGCATCCTTCTCTTATACAGTTATAAATATGAAAACTCGCTCCTTAATGTATAATTCTGTTCAACTATTCTTCATTTAAATTCTATACTGCAATAAAACAAAAACTTGTGGGATGTTTATTCTACAAATAATAAAGAACACCGCAGTGGCTAAATGTAATTCAATCCTTTTTTTTACAATGTGTTTACATATTTTGTTTACGAATAAGTTTTTATCGCCAGAAATTTCCCCGAAAAAAATATACACAACAGAAATTTTAATATAATCGTTTGAGACGTTTGTCAATTATACCAAGATATAAATTCTTTGAATTAGAAATAATCTGGCGCAATAATGAGAAGTCGAAGAGGGCAGCACCGTCTATGCTTGCCCTTCTTTCCCCTCGACGCACTTGGTTATCAACCGTACGAGTGACACATGTCACCATAACGTTGTTCCTCTACCCGTATTTATTTCCTCTATGCTTGTAATTATGAGCGATAACGAACGGTTTTACATTTTAAATGAAAGTGGGTGGTATATCCAAACTTAATTTAATGTAGGGGTTGTTCCAAAACGCCATCTATTTAGGAGTTTTTAGCAATTTGAGCTTCTCGCATGTCGAGAGTGAGGTTCAGATTATGATGAGGTAACAGCCTGCTCTACTGTATATATTTAAACTTGTCATAAAAATCAAAAAGAGAAAAATTAAATGCAGAAATGGGAAATTCAAATAAATGTGAGTATGTATATTTAAAAATGACATACTAGTTTTAACTTTTGATTAAATAACTCTTAAATACGTGATGCAAAGAAGAAGAGATGTAAAGGTGCGATCTGAATTGTTTAATAGAAAGTAGCTTAAGGGGGGCCGGAACTAAGTGAAATTGAACCGATAATAATGTTAATAAGTTACATTGTAACTTTTAATGGGAAGAGGGCACTTGCATGTCCTTTATTTATTTTATACCAAAATCGAGGTGTTCAGGTAGAACAAGTAGTTTTATTTATTTGACGGTAGGCTGCCTTACTGCGGAATGCTGTCTGCTTTCTGGAAATGTACAGCGCCATCAAATGATCAAATCAAGTGGAAAGTAAACACATTTAGAAATTGTTCCTGTTTTTTCCAGTTATGACTAATATCTTTTACTTTACACTTAACAAAGATTTTGCATTCCTTTTTTAACTGTAGATAGTACAGGTAGAGACCAAATCAATATAACATAAGAGGATACAAAAATGTTTGACCTATACCAATACGTCCATGGTTCTTCCTGCTGTCTTTTTTGTTTCTTTCATTCCGCAAAGAGGACGAATCGTCGTGTACGGATGGGCAATGTCAAATGTCAAAACAAGCCCCATAACAAACGAAATAAATCTAGACCGACGCATCGAGATCTATACAGTTTGCATGCAACAGAAAGAGATGGGAGTTTACGCATCACGAACTACAAACTCGCATAATCTGGATCCGTCCTAACAGTTGACAATGTTGATTAGATTATTATTTGTTTCTATTCGACTCTGTTTTTTTATAATAGTTTATGATTGCATACGCATACTTTTATTGTTAAAATACAATCCAAGCATGGAACCTTTTGTAATCTAATATCTTCTGTGCATTTAATATTTAGTTTTATTACTGATTAATTTTGAATTTTTCAAGTACTTCTGCTGTTGAAACTTTTTTAGGTCTGATAGCTAAATTATTTCTCTGTCATTATTTTTTTAAACCAAATTTAAAAATAACGTTTTATCTCTGTACATTATAAATTTATAACTAAATGTCGTTAGTTGTTGTAAGGAAAACAGGATATTCTAGGTTTGCAAAACAGTAATAAGCACTTTTAAACAGGGTTGCCAGCACTTAGACATTCAATGTCGCCAATTCAATGTATAAAAATCGCCAAGACGGATACAAAGTCGCCACCTTTTTTTAACTTTTTTACTGGTTGCCTTTGCTATGGTAGTTAGAGGATATTAAAATTTAATAATAAATTAATAATAATCATAACTTGAGAATATAGCCCAATGTGTTTAGGATATGATTTCCTGTCATTTAAATTATTAGAATTCCATTTTAAATTGTAAATGTAGCTGAAAATAAGATGTACAACCACATCTTTATTTCAACTCAAAATTCAGATTACAAAAAATAAACTTTCATAGAGAAACAAATATCATAAAATACATTAAACAACAAAAACAGAACAGCAAAATATTATTGCATCATATTTACAATTGCACCTAAATACATTGTACATCATAGTCCATAACGGCCATTATTTCTTCAACACCAGTTTCAAGCTCATCATCACTTTTATAAATATTATAATTAAGTCTTCTGTACATTTTTAGTGATGGTTTAAATGTGTTACAACAAATAGACTCACTATAAAATTCTGTTGTCAAACGTAGAACTGCTGATAGCATTCTTAGCTGAAGTATATTTCTTGCTTTAGTTTTGACTGCATTCATAATAAAGAATACTCTCTCTGCTACAGCGTTAGAAGATGGAAGATTTAATAAAGTAATGGCGAAATCTGCTAAATCTTGAAAGACATGATTGCCACCAGCATCTCCATAATTTAGCACTTGAATCCAAAAATCTGCACTGTTTTTAATTTCTGCAGCATTCCAATCTCCAATTTCCACAATTTCTTTTTTGGATTCTTCAAGGAATATGTATATAAATGAAGTATCCTCAAATTCCAGTCGATTTTGACGATTTAGGCAAACCTTAAAATAAATAAATATTAAAAATTAATTCAATTTGTGTGCAACTATAACTATCTTAAAGGAGGGTGATTTCAGCTTTTTGAAAAAAAATAATGAGTCGGGAAGCTTTTTTGCCAGTTCATAAAGAAGTTGCTTTATGTACAAAAAAGCTCTTTTCTCTATGTCGATTACTTTGTTCTTAGATACAGTCATTTTTGATAAAGTTTGATAATATTGGATTCCATAGCTGCCATCAGGAATTTTTCTAAAGGCCAATTCATTGTCTAATGACTGAAGAATAGTACTGATTCATTTCTTCATAAACTCTGGTTTTATAATTTTTCCGGCAAGCATTATAATAGTAGTGCATAAATTGTCATAGCTATCACCTATTTCCACTTCTGTTTTTTGAAAGCTGTGGCATTTGCATTATTTACAGAATGACATATAGGGTAAAAGCACCAATACTCTGCCATATAAACAATATTTGAAGTTCAAACTTGTTTAAATTTAAAACGAAATAATATTTATCAATAAAACTTTCTGTATAGTTATGCATATTTAAATGGTATACATACTCAATTGTCAAAAGTCAAAACACGTTTAGTTTTATATTAGAAAAAAAATATTTTTTCAAAACCGGCACTTTGTCCCCATAAGCCTCCGCTCTCTACTAGTAATCCGCCGTCAAGGTCCTAGTAGCCGTTCTTTAAAGAAACAAAGCTATAAACATCGTACAAACGTGAGGAATGATTATTTCTTAAATGATTACATACGAATTCTTGGAAGCTTTATTCAGATCACATGTTTGGCAAATTCAATTTTTTTAGCCATATCTTCATTACTCGCCATAAGCATTAAATAATTTAACAATTTTATGCCTTTCTTGAATTTGTTCATAAACGATTTATTGAAACGAAAAGAATTTAATAAACAAAATTCATGCAAATACAAAATAAGTAATAATTAATAAACAAATGAATTTAATTCCTACTTTCTACATGATACTCCTCTAAAGGTTAATTTTTCACCTAAGTTGGTTGTTTGGACATGTTGACTTCCTAAAATTAGATTTGTTTTTGAAGGGAATAAAAACCATCAAATAAATGATGGAAAGATTAATAAGTGTGGGTGCTAATCAACAAAATTAAATTAAAAAGTCGAGCAACAATAATATAAAATTTCAGTATTGTAGAATACCTAGTACACGACAGTGGAAGGCGGCAAGCGGGCGACTAGACGAATCTGTAAATACCGGTGCTCTGCCTACCTTATTTTCGACATTTGTTTAATTAAAATTCAGGATTTTTTGTTTTAAATATTAAGAAAGGCCATTGCTTTAATTTACCAATTGGTAAAAGCAGGCTGAATGTAAAAACCGCCCTTTCTGCCTAGTTCCACTAATTTTATAAAAAATCCTTTCCTACTTGCGAATACCATAAATGAATCCCTGGATCAACTGTACGCGTTTTTGGTCGCAAGAATTTACATGAGCCAGAAAGTGACGGTTTCTGTATGACATTCACAGCATACCATATGCTCTGTGAAAAATTTTATTTATATGATCATGAAATCGAATTTTGCAATCAAGAGTCAAGTCCAGACGCGACAGCTATCTATACAGGTTAAGACATTACCATGTTCAGTTGTTCAACTACCTCGAATCTATATTTTTCCCGCTCAAATAGTAAAACTGATGACTGGATGAATTAAACATTAATGAATGACTTTTAGCAAAATTTTTAACATTTTCTATTTCTTCATTAATAAGTGAATTCGCAAGTTGCACATGGTTTCTCCTAAAACGAACAACATGCCAAAAAGAAATTCATTGCCATTTACTTTGGTTTTAACCTAAATGGATTTAAGGATAGCGTAGTTTACACTAAGTTCAAGTTTCAAGTTCAAGATTTACATGATATGCTAATCAAGTTTCAGATAATTCAATTATTTGATTATCATTAATACCCAATACCCATGTCGAAAAACAGTTAATATAATGCAATATAACAGTGTTTTTAAGTTGATCTAGAAAACACAAAAATAATTATAGCTAGAAAAGTAATAATAATATAAAAAATAATAATAATATTTAAAAAAATTATAATAACAGTAAAGTAACAGAATCTATAACCTATATGACAAAGTAACTTCTATACTGAGTTTTAATAAAGCATAAATGGAATTGTGTTTCTGCAGATGCGAATAAATCAATTGTATACACGCTATCAGCAATGACCATACATTTTCTTTACGATCTATCATGAATATAACAGTATGTCCATTTTACGAACCCTCCTCTGAATGTTTGGGAATAGGCAACACGTCTTACAATTCAAAGGCGGTTTTTCTTTAAAAAGTTCAATTCTTGTTAATTGAACCATAGTTTGCTGTGAATTTAAAAACTGGTAAGAGTCAACTGTTTGACATTTGTTTGGTTATAGCATTTTCTGTTTAACTTTTGTACAAATCTGTTCATTTTGTTTACTTTTTTTTGTTAAATAAGTTTTCTTATTATTAGGGTTTTATAATAATTTATAATTATTCTTATTGTTTTATTGTTTTTTGCAATGCGTATTTTCGCATTTTGTACTATCCCCTTACGAGTCCTGTTTTTAAGTTCTTATTTTATAATGTTATAGTAATAGGTTTTACTAGTTCGGTGAGAATTTCATGATATACCTGACCATGCATGTTTTTTATACACACTATATATTGAATTATGTTTGTTTATAAAGAACATTTTATTAAATTTAAGTAAAATAAAAACATTTCATATCTTTTTATGCCACGATAATATTATTATATCTTTAATTTTATTCACTTTACTGTTAAAATGCCTTTAAGTATTCCGGTCACCAAATGTATACTGGAAATTGTGTATAATAAGTGATGATTACAACAATAAAAAGTAAAACAAGAATGAGTTATTGATATATTGTACTACAAGGGTAATTGCTCTTACCTGCATGTTCCTGTGAGGGATGCTTTTACAAGAAATAATTTAAAAAATTTCTTTTTGCTTATTATCAAGGTATTATTAAATCAGAAATTAAATTTATTGTGTGTTATATTGTTTAAGTAGCGAGTCTGCTTTATCACAATCTTGTTATTTTTATGCTGACAGCCCACTTATGCAATAAATAAAAATAAGCTGTTTTTAGAAAAAAAACCAAAAATTAACATTAAAATTTCTTTCTTAAATTCTTATGTAAATTTACTACAAGACAACATATTTGTTTAGTAGTAACTCTTTGTCTTGCTTCTTGATAAATTATTATATTCTGGGTCTTTAATATATAATTGTACAATAACTACACTGTA
The DNA here is from genome assembly GCA_011009095.1 of Ignelater luminosus. Classification (NCBI taxonomy): domain Eukaryota; kingdom Metazoa; phylum Arthropoda; class Insecta; order Coleoptera; family Elateridae; genus Ignelater; species Ignelater luminosus. Next base: position 136,206 of record VTPC01090686.1, read on the forward strand.
GTTTAATTGATGATTTGAAGCCTTCATCGTCCTTCAAAATATACACTTTCTGATATTTACAAAGGTGTAAATAGATAATGTCAGTTATCGGTGTTTTTCCATACTAGTCCATAAGACAAATTAACAGAAGAGTTTTGAATGTATATTTCTGTGTGTCTAATATTCTGGTTTTACAACACTGGAAATTGAAATACCTATTGCTCTAGTAAGTAGTAATAATTTGATATTTTACAATAAACTGTTTAGATTCTAAATACAGGTATCTTAGTTTAACAAATAACAAAAATAATTTAATAATAATTATATACCGTAACAATTTTAATAGGTTAACTGGCTCTAAGCTATTCTTTCAAAATTAGCTTTTGAAAAACCATAAGCATTGAGAGTCAGATGCTAAAAGTAAAAATCTAATAACATTTATAATTTATTATAAAATATTACAGTAAAATATCGCAATACACAGTAAACTATTTTTGCAGTTAATCATCCTTTATACAGGGTGTCCCGCGACTCGACTGCCATAGCTTAAAGGTGTGTTCCTTGGGTAATTTCAAGTCGAAAATGCCTAATACATATATGTCCAAAACTCAATAGTAAAGAAGTTATAGGCGCTGGAATTTTCCATAAAGAAATGGTTTGGTTAATTATTACGCATTGTTATTGTTTAAAATTAATGCAGGAAGTAGACTGATGAATAGTTTTGTCACATTGTCATAACAATTGATTCTCGTTTGACGTTTATCTTGCATTATGTTTGCCACTTTAACGTTTATTAATAGCTAAATTTTCAAATGAAGAATATGCCGACATTTATTTTATTTATGAATACTGTGACAGAAATGCAAGAGTGACAGAAATGCAAGAGTGACAGTGGAGGTTTTGAACAATTAATGTAAATAACTTTGTATTAAACATATTTTTTATTAATCAAACACAATGTTATGCTAAATTAATAATAAATAAATAAAGTGAATGTCGACATATTCATAATTTGAAAATGTAGCCATTAGTGAACGTTAAAATGGCAAAAATAATGCAAGATAAACGTCAAAGGAGAATCAATTGTAATGACAATGTGACAAAACTATTCACCAGCCTATTTCCTGCATTAATTTTAAACAATAACAATGCATAATAATTAATCAAACCATTTCTTTATGGAAAATGCTATCGCCTATAACTCCTTTACTATTGAGTTTTGGACATATATGTATTAGGCATTTTCGACTTGAAATTACCCAAGGAACACACCTTTAAGCTATGTCAGTCGAGTCGCGGGATACCCTGTATATGTAAGCATTCATACAGTGCAAAGATTTATAAATTCCAATAGTATCCACTCGACAACTCATCCGAAGTGGCTTTGCGCATTAAAGTTTGTTATCCATTGATGGGATTTTGGGAATAATTCCCATTCAGTTCCAATTTCCATTAAATGTTCAGATTCTTGTTTACCTAGAAGGATTTTAACTAATCAGCACGAATTTAAAACACTAAACTGATTCTAATGTTACTTAGCATTAAAAATAAATATTCTTTAATGCAAGTTGAATTTGTAAAACTGAATTAAAAATTAAAAATTATTCAATTTGCCACGCCATCAGAGGTTTTTATTCTTGTTGCAATTATTTGTATAGCTTTAAGTTTCACTGAAGTTCTTTATAAAAAAAGCTAATTCCCAATAAATCCATGTAAGAATAGAGAGCACAATTAGAAAAAATCTTATATGAACATAACCTCTGCCTTTACGTTGTTTGTTTTGACCTTAAATCATGATTTATTGCCAGTTAAATATTATAAAGTAATTTAGCATCGACTAGTTTTATAATAAAAAACACAAATTTTTAATAGATACCCATTAGTTTATTTGTATCAGACAGAGATACCTATACAAATGAATATTTTGAAGTTACCTTTGATTTGGTTGCTAGGTATTCAATACTGTTGTTATAGAATTTTGAAAAGAAAGCAAAAAAATACGTAAATTAGAATAATAATAATTGAAAAACTGGATAATTGCAGTAACAGTACTTCTAACCTTAACATAATAAATGTGATGACATGAAAACTAACACAGAGATTAAGAAAATGTTTCTATTAACGAAAAAGGAAAATCATAAGAAATTTCATTATTGACAATGAAGTAAAGTAGCTTTTCAGTTTAAACTGGTTTTACATGCATGATTAGGTTTTTAAAACAATTGCATGACAGGACACCTACAAACACACTGTTGTCAGTTTTATATAAAATTGAATTGACATCTTTAGTAATTTTTATGTCTTCAGTCTAGTAAGTTATTATTATTACTACCTCTAACAACAGAAACAATATCAAATTGCTATGGGAATAATCTATTTGCAAAAAGATACTCTAACTATTTAAATATTCCTATTTCAAGTAGGCAATAGATTTGGCAACGAGGTTCTATTCTGTGCTGTGATTAGTTTTGAGGTTATTCAAGCTGTACAACAAAATAACAACTAAAATACCTATTATATACAACTTGACAAAAACTGTGAACGCATACTAAAAGTAGGAATATTTGATGAACTGACAAATTTCAAATTTCCAAATCTAATTGGACTTTTTGTGACGTTTACTTGTTTGAGGGCTTAGTAACCAAAGCTTGCATTGTAAACACAACTGAGATCTGACTTTATACTTTTATTTATTCATCGTGGGGCATTTAATTTAATAATATACAGTCAGTAGCTTTGACACCATCGGAAACTAATCTCGCGTTCCGTGTTTACATTCTTATGCTAACTGACGTTTTTTAAACCGTTTGGTTCGGTAATCTAAAGAAATGCAACCGAGGCAATTCTTACGGCTTTTGGCGCCTGGTCTAATTTCTAAAAAACAAGCAGGTCATTATAATCTTCATAAAAAAATTCATTGAAATTCTAATTAAACTGAAAGTATTAAGTGTTTATATTTATATTTTTATAATAATAATAAATATCAAACTAAATAAAGAAATAATACTAAGTGATCCATCTAGTTAATTGGTGACAGTTTGAATTTCTCGCGTTAACACTTCAGTGACTTTTGCAGCTGAAAAGTTTGGCAACATTGCTAGTTGTTATCTAATTAACCAATAGCGTACGTGTTGTCATGGCAATGTCAAACACGGTTAAATCAAGGATGTAGTGCTACCAATCTTCAAGATATTTTTGTTTCGCGGGAAATTCAAACTGTCATCAATCACTTTCGATCACCTAGCAACAAAACAAGTAAAACCATTTAGTGTATTTGTCAGGATCGCCTTGGGCAGGGAATGCAAGGGGTGTAGTACTTATCTGAAACATAAAATAGACTGAAAAAACCAAATAAAGCTTTTTATACATAATAATTATTTTTTTAATCTAACGTAATTTGATTGTATAATTTGAAACACGAAGTTCTTTTGAGGACCCCACGACTCTAGGAACACAAGGACAATCCTCCATGTTCGCCTTGGAGCTCTCAGACAGTTAAGATGGCACTGTGAACATAATTTCCGATATAATTTATTGTTTTGGACCATAATTTCCTTACTAAAAGATTCTAAAATGCGTAAACACACTCTATAGGGGGTCATTTGGTTCCAATATCTCTGACCTATTCAAATATCCACGCGATGCGACGTTTTGATTTACCAGAACTATTATCAGGTTCATTTTTTCTGATGGGTGTTAAATTAAATTTACCGTGGTGCGTTGGGAAAATTTTATGTAGATTTCAGCAATCTAACGTAGATCACACTAATTAGATTGCATTGCTAGAAAAAACTAAAAAGCAGAGTTTTTGATAGTATGCCATGAATATACTCCTTTGCGTGGTTGTTCATTTAAATTAACAAATGAGTATATTTGTACAATCCCTACTCGATTATTGAATCTGTTGGCTAGTTGTAAGTAGTAATTACTACGAATTGTCTAAAGGAAAGTTGTCTAAAAACAAGAGTCTCTGGGTACGTAAAACTCAAAATGGTTCTCGAAGCGACTAGTATATCAAATTTTAGTCTGCATTTTTCAATCTAGGCTTGCTAACAGAAGTTCTAAAATATCAATTTTCAAAATAGGGTGCTGTGATTTAGTTTGCTTTTTGTGATTTTTGCTTTGTTCTTGCTCTATTGGTTGTCATATTTGAAGATTCTTCTACGTCTCGAATGGCTTGTAATTTCTCAATAACGCAAGCATTTTCTTTGGAGTAGGTGCCTAGTCTCTCTCCTGCAATTCCCCGCCTCTGATAAAGATAGCAAACATAAAACTACCTAGAATAGTAGAGAGTTAAAAGTAACAAACATGTAGAAAATTCTATTTCGATATCTCGCCTTGTTCTTGAAATATTGAAGAAATGAAAATGAAACTTTGACATGCTGCATCTTGTTTTTTGAACTTTCTTTCTTATTTCATGGATATTACACGCCCTTAGAGTCTGCAATACTATTTTCCTAATGTATACAGCGAGTTTTTATTTTATTTTTGAGTCTAATACTTACAAACATTAATATTTTAGTGAAAGAGATGGTAGCAACTTTCGAAAGAGAAGGCGACGATATAACTGTCTCCGACATGGTAATTCCCGAAGCAGAAGCTTCACAGATTGAAAAATATTTTTCTGGATCTACCGTATTCTTAACAGGAGGAACTGGATTTCTAGGAAAACTCATTACGGAAAAGTTATTGAGGACATGCAGAGGTGTAAAAAGGATTTACTTGATGATTCGAAGCAAAAAAGACAAGACTATAGAAAAAAGACTTGAAGAGCTTGTTGATAATGTGGTACGTAACATAAAGGCGTCTGCGTGTACATATTTCGTTTTGATATATCTTTTGTTGTGATTACAGTTATGGGAACGCCTTCGGAAAGAACAGCCCAACTTTATTGAAAAAATTGTTTTAGTAAATGGTGATTGTACGCTATCAAATTTAGGATTAAGTGATGAAGACAGACAAAAATTGATTAATGAGGTTAACTGCGTATTTCACTGCGCTGCTACTGTACGTTTTGATGAAAAAATACGATCGGCAACTCATATCAACATTAGAGCGACCAGGGATATTTTGTTGTTGTCCAAAGAAATAAAAAACTTAAAGGTAGGACCGACCACTCGATAGCTAAAGCTAAATTTAGTTATCGCTCATCCATTTTATAAATAAACCGTTAAAGTACCACTTCATGTGCTGCTTTCCAATAAGGTGTTTGCACTTTCAACAAGTATTTACCTAATATTAGGAGATACGAAAGCATTTCTAAAAAAAAAGATAACACCATTTAAATTTAATTTTCTTTTAGTCAAAATTGATAAAAATTTAAAGAGACTGTTACAGTCTTTATAGAAAGAATTAAAATATCAAGAATCCATTAATTTTTTAATTTATTTCTAGCTAAAACTTTTGCAGTTGAAAATGTAAACATAAAACAAGTCTAAACTACGTTCTTCATCAGACTCTTTAGCACACAAATAGCTATAAGATGAAATCATTACAATAAGTACCACTTAAATAAGCAAACATTAAAAAATTCATTTTTTAATTTTTCAGTCTTTCGTATATGTCTCTACAGCCTTTTCAAATTGCATCAGAAAAGAGATAAACGAGGAATTCTACGAACCGACAATTAGTGGAGACAAATTGATCACATTAGTAGATACTCTTAATGAAGAAATGCTAGACAGTATTCTTCCCACGTAAGTAATAATATTATAATAATAAACAAAACTCTTCAATGGCATGTTTGTTTAGTATATTAGGACAGTGGCCAAACACGTACGCATTAACTAAAGCAGTAGCCGAGGAGGTTGTTAAGTCGTATAGCGACGGTCTTCCTATAGCAATCGTAAGACCGGCCATTGGTATGTAACGTAAAACATTTTTAGTTTTTATTTTTTATATTAAATTATGTATTCGTAGTAATTTCCACTGTAAAAGAACCCGTAGCTGGATGGATCGACAACATTTATGGTGCAACTGGAGTTTTAGTTGGTGCAGCTTTGGGTGTTATACGCACATTGCAGTGTGATAAGAACTGTCGAGCTGAAATAGTACCGGCAGATTACGTTATTAATTGCTGCATTTCGGCTGCTTGGGATATTGGCACAACTAAGTAAGTTAATTTTGGTAAAAATACTACGGCCAAACAGAAATTTTTCAGTGAGTTTCGGTTTTCTATAATTACCATCATCAGGTTCAATTTCTTTTTATGGACGTTAAACTAAAATTTAAAACTTTTGTTTATCGAAGTTATTTCTAAAACAAAAGGCTTTTTAGATTATTATTAAGCATCGAAATATGCAACTAGTTTCTAGTTTCCGAGATCCCAATTATGACCTTACCTTGTAAGTCTTAGAACTTTTTTTTTTGTTTTTAGAAAATCAAACAAAATCAAAGAACTAACTTTTGACGACAAACAAAACGATAAGAAGAAAGAAGATGAAGTCCAGATCTATAACTATGTTTGTTCACCAGAAAAACCAATTAGGTGGAGTAAGTAGACATTTTCTTCCCGATATTATAAGCAGTAAGTCTTATACACATTTTTATCTTTCTTTTTGCAGAAGACTTTATGATGTTAGCAGAAAAGTATTTAAAACAGATACCATCACCGTTACTGATTTGGCATTACTGTTTCATTATAACACCGAATTATTATTTACATATGCTACTTATAATTCTTTTACATCGAGTTCCTGCATATACAATCGACTTCTTTGCAAAATGTATTGGTAGGGAGCCTATGTAAGTATGATAATTCTATCACTAACGTGGACCTCTTTTAACCTTCTTCGATTGAAAACGAATATGGTTACCAAAGGCGATCACTGGTCGGTCTTGATTCTGTTTGCATAAATGTCGTGCTTAGTTTTTCAACATGTCGATATCGGTAGTAGAAGGCCTGTTTAAAAAAAAATACATAGAAGCTACAGAATAGTATTTCTAGCTTAAAAAGTCTAAGATATCGAAAAACTATAAAAATTAGCCCTGAACAAATTTTTGTTTATCTGGTTTCCTCTTGGGAGGTAGATTGCAAAATGACTCCTAAGTGTGGCCCTCAAACAGTTAACCAACTCTACCTCCCATTAACATTCTTGATAGAGTTAATTAACAATGACGGTACAGGCAACGTCCTCTATTCACCTTCTTCAGAGACATGTGATATTCCGAGCTGCAGGATACCTGTAAAAATAGACGATCGCTGTTTCACGGATCGTCCGAAAGTCGTTCTTCAACCACACCTAATAAAAGCCTCAACTCGATAACACCAACCACTTCTGAGCTATATGAGATACCTATCAAAAAGACAAAAAGACGATTGTTGATGCCCAGATTATTTGAAAGTTCTTTTCCTACCACGCCTAACAATCAAAGTTCCATCTCGATAGCACTAACCGTCCCCGAGATACAGGACATGTTATAAAAAAAAAACAAAAAACAATCTATGCTATCCAGACCGTTTAAAAGCCATTTCTCCATTACGGCTAGCAGTCAAAATCCCAACTCGATAGGATCAGCCGTTCCTGAGAAAGGCGATTGATGGTGCCCGGATCGTTTGACATTCATTCACCCACCACATCTAACAATCAAAGTATTAACTTGATAGGATCAGCCGTTCCTAAGATACAAGACATGTATTACAAAAACAAAAAACAATCGATGCTGTCCGAATCGTTTAAAGACCATTCTTCCACCACAGTTATAGTCATAATTTTACTCTTTTGGGATGGCTTCATTCTCTAGTAAATTTACGTATGGCTAAGATTAAATAAGAAACAAACTTGTGAGCCCTGAAACTAACTAAAATATGTAAAAGCACTGCACTGATCTCAGTCTGTCAATATATAAAGAAATTTATAAACTTGGTGCCTTTTTTCTTTTGTTTTCTATTTCTGCTGTTTAACTAAAGACAAAACCAGCAGGAGAATTGTGACGTCATCTCAAATAGGTAACAATTCACTATAATAAGTCCCAACGTGATAGGACCCATCATTCAGGAGATACAGGGAAATCTGAAAAACAAAAGAAAATCGGTGGTGTCCGGATCGTTTATAAACTATTCATCCATCGAAGCTAGCAATCAAAGTTCCAAATCTATAGGACGAGCCGTTCTCAAAATACAGGATATCTGCTAAAAAAAAAAGAAAACAAAAGAAAAGCGGTGCTGCCGGAATTGTTTAAAAGCCATTGCTTTATCACGGCTAATAATCAAAGTCCGAACTCGATAGGACCAGCCGTTCCTGAGATAGAGGGTATCTATAAAAGAAAAACAAAAGCCAATCGGTGGCGCCCGGATCGTTTGAAAGTCATTCCTCTAAAACTCGATAGAACCAGCCGTTTGCAAAATATGAATTATTTGCCAAAACAGAAATTTTACAAACAAAAGACTATCGATGATCAGCGTGCAGTTGGAATTTCCCCCCTTCCCTACCTACCTACGAAAAGGTTTAAAGTCAATACCAAGATTCATTCCGAAGATAAAAAGGATTTCTCTCTCTCTCTCTCTCTCTCTCTCTCTCTCTCTCTTTTTCTCTCCCTCTCTCTCTCTCTTAAAAAAGAACAAGTAAAATACGTAGCTTTCTATCTAAAGACCGAAAATTCACGAAAAACAAAACCGCGCAACAATTGCGTTTGTTGGAACAAAACGCTGAGCTCTGAACTGTTGACAGATGTTTAAATTTCCCACCTTTTTTGAAAGATACAACATTGTGGTTCTTCCCGCCTTAGTAAGTGATTTTGAAAATTACTATACCAAGTGACCAAGACCATAGACATACAGACTTTTTTATTTATGAACGAATCATGTCCATAAACAATTTTCGCTAGAGAATCAAAAAATACAAAAAAAATTCGGGGTTCCCATTTAAATTTTCAAAACTACCCTTCATTTCACCCCCATGTGGGGATAAAGGTGGTTTTCACGTGTCATGTTGAAATAGATCTTTAAAAATAAAAGAACAGGTATTTCATAACTTTTTAATCTGAAGTGTATTTCTTGAGATATTTAACCGTTTCTAGACTTTTTGGCCACCCGTATACGTAAATGACGCATATTTATTTATTAATTACACTTATTGTTATTAGTTAAATATGACAGTTTATAGTTATTACAACTGATTGCACATAGTTTAATCTGATATTGGTTAGTCTCAATTTGAAGTTGATTGGTCTCAACTTGAAATTGATTATTCCCAATTTGAAATTGTTTGTTCGCAATCTGAAAATGATTATTTTCATTTTGAAAACAATTATTCCCAATTTGGAAATGATAATTCCCATTTTGAAATTGATTGTTCCCATTTTGAAGTTGAAAAGGTATAGTGTTTGTTTTGTTTTTCATTCTCTCGTCTCAGGTAATGCAATTTATAACTCTCCTGTTTGCTGATAATTATCAACGAACTCCGAAGGAGTCGTTACTGAATTTGCGAAGTCTGTCTGTCTGTTTGTCTGTCCGTTTTTCTTGTCAAATTTTGAAATTTTGACTTCAGATTTAGATTCTACATCAAAAACTAAAGACAACGTGGTGTCTTCGTTTATTGATAACTCTTCGGGAACATGGTCAAAATGGCCGTCAAAAATTAAAAAATTTTCAATTTTTTTACTTTAGAATCGTATTCTACATCAAGAAATAAGAAAACGTACACTTTTAGTTTTTTGATATCACCTCGGGAACTTGGTCAAAATGGCCGCCGAAGTTTGAAAAAAAGTAACAAAACGGAGTTCCTTGTGGTTATGCTTTGCATTCCCAGATGTTTTTTAAGACTTAAAACAAAAAGTAGCTGAACGTGGTATAGTAGGTGCTATTTAAAAAAATGTGATTATAAAGCAGAGTTGACACGGGACGCACGCCACAATCGTGATCCCCGAATTCGTTAATTACGAAGTCGTGATTTCACGGTCAAAAAATTGTTATTTTCGTGAAAGGGTTTACATGAAGCCGATCAAATTCTATTTGCAATCGTGAAAATGAACTCGATGGTAGCAGAAGCATGTGTATCGTAATGTCCGAATTGTTAGCTCAACAAGTACTAACAGAGCAAAGAACAAGGACAGGGAAGAGCAAACAGAGAAAATGGTGGTGGGTAAGAAAATGGCTTGATCGAATAAGGACATCTCTAACAAAAGAACTAATTAGAAAAAGAATGAGTATCCTGAAGACTTTAGAAACATATTAAGAATGTCGAAAGACGAGTTTCGTTATTTGGTGTACTCATTTTGATTATATAAAAAAATATCTACAAAACATCACTGCCGCTACGAGACAAAAATGCTTTCTAACGACTGAACACGTTTGATCCTGCCACAACCCGAACGAAACTGATTCGTAAGCCAAAACGTTATCTTCATATTTCAGGAATCAATAGTTTACGTGAGTAGTGATTCACGAATTCGAGAATCACGGTCGAGGCGTACGTCCCGTGTCAACTCGGCTTAAACCTTTGAAAGTTTAGATTGTCGCCATGTTCTTATAAAACAAATTTAATTTGATATTTGATTTTTTTACAGTTACTTGATTAATTCTAAACATGACGTAGTATTTTTTCTTCCAGCCTACAAAATTAATTAAAAATTAAAATTTAAACTGTCAAAACACTTGAATTTTAAATTTGACATTTGCGGTCAAGGCCATCTGGGGGTATCGAAATATTAGGATATTGTTGTATTAGTAAACATTTTATTACGGGAACGAATCAATACGAATGTCAAAATTAGAAATTAAACAATGATTTTAGTTTAAAAATGTTGATTTTTTTTTCTTTATGTTTTAGGTTAGTAAAAGGCTATAAAAAGATTGACAAATTCCTCCGCGTACTTGCTTATTTCGCAACACAGGAATGGCACTTTCAAAATAAAAACACGCAGGCACTATGGAGAAAACTAAACGAAACCGACAAGAAGTCTTTCGAGTTTAGTTTAGATTTGTTAGACTGGGACGCCTTCTTTTCTACTTATGCTCGTGGTGGGCGCGTGTATTTATGCAAAGATCCTATGGAGAGTTTGCCGCAGGGTCGTATCAAGTACAGGAATCTTCAAATTGCGCATTACACTTTATGCATGGTGTTGCTATTTATTTTTGTGAGATTTATTATATTTTTATGGCATTGTTTTGTATAACCTTAAATGATTTGTTTTTTTTTTTATTAATTATATTTTTTTTTAAATAGAACCTGTAGAGAAATTAATATTAAAGTGACAATAGAGAATTTTAAGTAAATATGTATTTTATTATTACAATGAACCATGAAACAGGAAAAAATTAAGCTGGAATTATTCAATCGAATCTTGAACTTATCTAGCCTTTGACTTTTTTAACATATTCAAGGAAGTTTATATAAATACAGTCATTGTAATGTTTGGACGTCATAGTTAAGAAAGAAATTGTTAAGGGTTTACGTTTAATTTTTAAATAATTCTTGGTAAGAATAGTTCTAATCGTAAATTGTCTTATTTATAATTTCCCTTCTTGATTATTTAGCTTAAATATGGTTACTTCATTTGAAGCCATGGCTTATCAACCATCAAATATTAAACAATATTTTTCGGATTCGACGGTTTTCCTTACGGGAGGAACTGGCCTATTAGGAAAATTAATTTTGCAGAAATTATTGAGATCTTGTGATGGTATCAATAAAATTTATATATTGATTCGGGAAAAGAAAGGTAAAAGTGTGCAGAAGAGATATGAAGAACTGCTAGAAAGTATGGTAAGTGCTAGCGTAAGATGTGGTGAGTTACAAAAAGTTACTTTGTCTTCGAATAAAATATTTTTTCTCCAAACATCGGAAATGAAAAAATTTTAAAAATGAAATTTTGTGAAAATGGGAAAAGTGCCATTTCGTTAAATAACCGTCAAAATCGTTTTGATAAATTTATTTTATAGTTAATAATTGTTAAAGTAAGTTTATACTAGATCATTTATATCTAATTTAAAATTTAATTTGTCATTAATCATCGTTGATTTTGATTGATAATTGTCGCAATAACGCATACGTAAATTTAAGATTATGGCTAACCAGTTTTTGATGCAACATCAAATTAGCATGAAGTTTATCTTTTAAATTAAATAATAAATATTAAGCTAGATGTCGCTGTAGTTAATAATAGTTTCTTGTCAATCAAAAAAACTATTTTGATTAGATTTTGCTTGTGATTGCATCACATTACTTGAATTATTCGTTGAAAACGGCTCACACTCAGAGGTCAGTAGTCGTTTAATATCATCTATAGACAGAACTGACACGAGCTTGATTCCATAGTAATGAAAACCAAAGAAATATGTGACGGCAGCTGAAAATCAAACGTCTGTTAAAGTTTCAATATTGTTGTCAAGATTTTATTTTCTTTACCTTATTTACTAGTTTTGATGTAGATTGATGTTAACGGCCTTCCAATGGACGTTTGATTTTCATTTGTTCATGACAACAGTATAGTATTTGATTTAAATTTTTATATAAAAAATTCTGTCTGCAGTTTCTAAAGTTTCACCAAACTAGATTTATAACCTACAAAATTAAATTCTGAACAATTTTTGTTTAAACAATTTGTTTCTGAAATGCATAGTAAAGATAGAAACTGCAATTTAAAACTCTATACGTAGTGCGCCTGCAAACTGATCATACTATGCCGATGCCGGTCTTGACAATCGAAAATTGAGTCTTAGATAGACACAAATGTTTTTATAAATATTAAATTGATTTTTAAAAAATTAATAATAGGAGATTAGTTCTCGCATGGGATTCGAACCCACATTTGTGATAATCCGTATCACTGCTTTTTCAACTAAGCCAGCGGGAAGTTTCCCAAGAGAAAACTGAAATCTCTATATGTATTAATTCGTATGAAAAGGTGTTGTGATCACTAGAGCCGTGCATAATCGACTAATTGAAAAATAATCGATTGCTCGATTATTCAAAAGTGCGAGTATTATTTAAAAAAAGAATTAATCGATTATTTCGATTATTTTGCTTACATTAATCATTGCGATTATTTAGATTACTCCGATTATTACCATTATTTCAACTATAACGATTAATCGGATTATTTGGATTATTTCGACTGTATGGATTATTCCGATTATTTCGACTGTATCATAGAGGAAATAAATATGGGTAGAGGAACAACGTTATGGGGATATGTGTAACTCGTACGGTTGAGGGCCAAGTGCGTCGAGGGGAAAGAAGGGCAAGCATAGACGGTGCTGCCCTCTTCAACTTCTCATTATTTCGCCAGATTATTTCTAATTCAAAGAATTTATATCTTGGTATAATTGACAAACGTCTCAGACGATTATATTAAAATTTCTGTTGTGTATATTTTTTTCGGGGAAATTTTTGGCGATAAATACTTATTCTTAAACAAAATATGTAAACACATTGTAAAAAAAGGATTGAATTACATTTAGCCGCTGCGGTGTTGTTTATTACTTGTAGAATAAACAACCCACAAGTTTTTGTTTTATTGCAGTATAGAATTAAATGGAGAATTATACATTAAGGAGCGAGTTTTCATGTTTATAACTATATGTAAGAGAAGGATGCAAAATTGAATTTGATAAGTTTTAACTTTTAGGCATGTTTATATTGCTAATACTTATATTTCATTTATGTCAGTCATTATGTGATATTGCAGTATAAAAGCCGTTTTAAGAAACAACGTATTTGCTACACGGACGCAAGCATTTTTTATTTTAAAGATTATCAAATTGACGATAAATTATTAAAAGAAGCAAGATTTAAATGCACTAATGTATTATTGACAGCGTTCTTATTTTAGTAAACAAGACGTTAAATTTTAAAACGCAATGCCATTTAATTCTCATTCTCTGCTTTCTCTGCATGTCTTGTCAAATAAATACGATAAATACGCTAATGTATGTTATACAGAGTGTCCGTAAAATGTTGGTATATAAAGGGTGATTCATAATAAATTAAGACACGGAGTTAATTGGCTTTAAAGCAGAGTAAATTGAAATAATTGAAGATCTTTCCTGTTACGTCAGGACAAAATTTAACAATATCTAACAATCCTTTTACAACCCACTTACAAAAATCTGCCACAGAATATATCAGTATTAGATGAACTAAATTTTTCGGAAGAGGAAAATCTTTGTAGCCACCAAGCAACGCAATTTTCTTTTAAAAATTTGCAAAAATCTCGATAACAAAACACATTTTTAGTGTCGATTCCAGTAATATTCCGGTAAATTTGGGGAATTACAAAGTAAAGCTACTACGACTATTGTGCATGAGCAAGTCAATAGGTTCTTGGAAAGAGTGGTAGTGATTACAGCAAGAAACACTTGTTTTCAATGGTCAAGCCAGGTAACTTTACGGCGATTGAGAAGACAAAATCAAAATCATGATGGCTAATAGGCTTAAGTCTTTTTGACCTATTGAAATTTAGTAATCAGGTAACCAGAACGCTCCACGCGATCAACAGATAGAATAGGATGAGTTTGATAGCAAACCTGCTACAAAACTCCTATGATACTATGTTAGGGACGGTCGGAGGGAATTGTAGAGGGATCTGCAAATCGGTTCCGTCGTCTAACCGGTGCTGCTGTTACAAAAGCAATTACGACGATCGCGCCGCCTACTTATACTACGAGTGCACCGTTGCAATTGATAAATCAAAGAACGTAATGCTTTTTTATTGTTGTTCTATTTCTATTGTCTAACTAAAAACAAAACAAGAAGGATAATTGTCACCTCGTCCCAAAAGGGTAAAGGTTCAGCTATAATATCAAATTTGAACAGAAACGTATCAGTAGTTTTGAATCATAGAAAAACAAAAATAAAAATCTTTGAAGACCTCTAACTTCTTTAAAAATGATCCACAAGATTCATATATTGTATCCCTCTCACTAAAAAGGAGTTTCGCTTATCGAAAGCTGAGATCAATCGAGATCGGTTTTTTAAAAAAATTATTTAGCAGCGCTGTCGGTGAAGGTTTCCTGAACTATCGGCAGCAAACGTCAATTTCTGTAATGACAAAGACAATACTTTTAAATTCTTTTCTTGATGTTGGCAGCGGATAAGTCTTGTCCTAGCAAAACTTAAGAGCTTTGTAAAGTTTAAAATAATCACTTAAATTAGCTACTACTTTTTCAATATTAAAAATGTTCTTTTGTCGCCATGTTTCTGACAATTCTTTCTGCTTCGAGCATTTTAAGATGACGCGGAAAAACGGGAACGTTTTAGGCATGTAGCTGGAAATAGTAAAACTAATAATTAAGAGAATGTAGCAGTGTTAGGGAAATGTTGGCAATATTTTAGGAAATATAGGCAATGACTCCAGCATTGTCGAGGTTGTAAAGGTAATATGCCGGGAATACGAGGCAATGCGGCAGTACTTGAGAAATGTTTCTGTCGGTTTCTGTATATGGCAATAGGTGTACAAAATTTAAGGAGAAAAGAGTCCTCTGTGTATACCCTACATTTGACGATGACGCTCCTACTTTTATACTTTAATGGTTTTTAAATGAACTCTTTGCAAAATACTTCCTTATCCATTCAAGCATCGATCTCTTTGACCTTCTGGGACATTTTCAATACGTCTTGAAACTTCACAACTGTTGAGCTTATAGGAAATTTCATTTCTGTGACTTTTTATTCCTTATAAGTCATGGTCTATATTATAAAGTGTTTCGTATTGGACTGTACTCGGCGAAGCATCGCCTATCATCTATCAACGAAAACAACAACTCCGTCATTTCTAAAATTCTTTTCTTTCGGAAACATCTAAAAAAATTCGCGAGTATGTAAAAATTCAGAAGTCTTTTCTTTGTTTTTTTTTTACCTCCTAACCTGTCCGATTTCTATGAATTTCTAGACTCGTTAACTCGTTTAACTCTACAGTTTTAGAATATCTCCATTTATGAAGAAGCTGACACTATGGAGCATTTATACTGTTTTCGTGTATTTTTCCGAAATATATAAAACGAATCCAAAAAAATTCTATAATAATAATTGGTCGTTAATTGCTAGACATTTGTTCTCGAAATGAGAACCAACACTTTAAAAAAATCTGCCTTAGTTTTGCGACTTTTGATAAAAAGAAATCTTTTTATCGGAATTTTAAAAATACCGAAAATCACTCTCCCAGTAGACTACATCCAGACAAAAGACCATCGCTTTAAACTCTAAGAGAACATGTCAGCTTGCAGCTGTCAGTTAGCTACAGATATTCCCAACATATTTTTAAAACTTGGTTAATTCAGTTTTGTTCTTAAAAGTATGGAGTGTTCAAATGAAAATCGCGGCACGAAGCTATTGCCAAATTTTATGATACTCATAAGGAAACAAAAGTCCTATACTGTTAGATATTTTGTCGCAATGAAAATTTCAAAAAGCACACTTTATGGTATTCGTACACGAGCTCAAAAAGTTTATGGCGCAAAAAAATTGCAAGGATCTGGAAGACCTTCCATAATAATGTTACCAAAAGAAAAAGAAGCTGTTGTAAAGGTGGCTCACCGTAAACTTGAAGTTAGTCTTCGTGAACTTGGGCAAATATACAAAATTGCACCGAAATTATGTCTGCAATATCTCAAGAAAGCAAGGCATGTATTTGGTTGCTAGAAAATAAGCTTTTAAAACAATATTTTACTGAAGTTAACGAAGACTAATTCTAACTTGCAAGAACATTGGTGATATAATTCTGACAGGTCTTCCAGATTCATTTACTCTTTTCTGCATCAGTTCGTATGCAAATACCATATATTGTGCTTTTTGGAATTTCCATTGCAAAAAAGTATCTAAAGGTATTTTTTGTTCTTATGAGTATAATAACTGATAAAATTTGGCAACCCTGATTTTCATTTAGACTCCTTACCTACTTATTAAAAGCAAAACTGAATTAACCAAATTTTAAAACTACATATGTTGGGAATAGCTGACAGTTGCAACAATTGTAAATTGTTTTGCACGTACTCTTCGAGTTAAACCGATAGTCTTCTGTCCGAATTCTCTGTGCATACACCCGTAGAACTTATACTCAATTTGTCTTAATTACACAGTTATCGACATTCAAAGCTGCATGGAGGCACGTTAACTTTTTTGTAGCACATGGCTTGCATCTTATGCTTCAAATTATGGTCTTGCACCTAAAAAATATCCAGACACTATTATATTACTTTACTTTTTGTTTTAATATAGAATGAATCAAAACGAAATCTTAACAAATCCATTAATTATTGAAATCACAAAATTGTTTTAAGAGTACTGTTTTGAAAAAGAAATACATAAGTAAACAAAAAAACTTTCTAAACGTCTAAACTGGAAATACCTGCACATGCGAAGTGATTTATAAGAAAACACTTTTTCTGCTGTCCGGCCCAGTAATACACGGAAAAGTTTCATTTCTTAAATACGAACTACATACAAACTACGTGTTACAAGTAGTATTTACATACATCTGGAAGAAGTGCAGCGTTACAAAAACAAGACGTAAAAAACAAAACATATATATTGTAGTCTAACAATAACTAAATCATTTATTAACTAGAATTTAAAGAAAAGTTTATTTTTATAAATTAATGTACTTTGAATTCTATCTGCAGACGTTCAAAATGATAATTATAGAACTTTGCTTTAATAAAAATATCAAGTTCTAATTCTTAGTTTAGTCTTGACCGTTTAAGCCCTTTAAGAAATAAATAATTAAGAATTTCATTGTATACCCTCAAATGTATCAGATTTCATTCATTTGTGTTTTGACTGAAATTCAGTTGTCATTACTGGCAATATAAATAATATTTTTTTTTGTTTCATAATGACCGCAACAACACGAAGAGGTATTAAGTACGTCTATTCTACAACTAAATATTTTTCGTCTATTAAATGTATTGTAAACTGCAGTTTTAGGTGCGAAAAAATGCTGTTAAACTTTTTGTACCGTCCTATAGATGGCTAAGTATATCGCCACCTATTATACGGTACATTTTTGGGTTACATTTAAAACATTGTAATTGTTCCTCTACTTATATTAATTACTCTATGACTGTATGCATTATTTTGATAATTTCGACTATTTTGACTATATCCATTATTTCGATTATTTCCATTTTTTCGATTATTTCAATTATTTCAGTTATTTCCATTATTTTCATTAATTAGATTATCTCGATTATTTACACTGTATCCATTATTATTTATTTGGGGCTTACGTGACGTTGCGGTTGTAGCTTTTGCGCCTCTACTCTACCTTTCCAAAAATTCTAAAGCTAAGGCAAAATTGTGGTTTGAAGTTACTGCCCACAAGGACTGTACATTAAATCAGACATAAATGTTCTCTTCTCAGCACGGTACTTCCGACTACTTAACCTTACACGCTCCCCAGACCTTCTCAGACCAGAAATAATTTAAGAATTCGGTCTTGAAGTCATCAAAAAATTTCCAGAAATACTCCTTCAAGGAATATCAATGGAAAGCAGCTAATCGCGAGCAGTCCTTGACAACACTCACCTTCTCTGCTTCAGGTAACTCGATGCCATTAGTAAACTTTTTTAACCAATCTACAGGGTTGGAAAACCCAAGCCGGAAAATTGGTTTTTCAATGGAATTTGATAGCAAAGGCTTGGTGGATAAAGACATGGCTACATCATATTTGTAGTTGGAACAACCTCTGTGACACTTCTGCGGATCAGCCGGTAGAGATTTAATCACCAAAGCAAACAAAGTGTTACTGGTGGCAATAATGGTTTGGCTGAGTTCTTTTTTTGTTTGTTTCTACTGTTCCATGAAACCATGCAGTAGCGCAGACTGCTGCGTCAACAAACGTCTTAGCTCAGGAAATCCAATGTTCCATGGTCCGTGGGCTGGGCCATATTTGTGCTCGAAAGAGATACGGAACTGTAAAATGTCAGAAATAAAATAAATTATTCTCTGAGAGAGTTTACGCCTTCGCCTCGTCCTTGCGACGATCATATGAAGGCTCACGGGTAGCTGCTGTGGAGACACGGTAATCCAGGGGTCAAATGGCTGAAACAGACTTGCTAGAAAACTTATTGTGAAATAAAACACTTAAACGTCGAATCAACGGATCTATTATGCACCAATCAAGCTCTATACAAAAGCAATGCAACTAATACGAGATACGCAGGGGACAAGTCAAGTGGAGTGCAAGCGAAGCGGGGTGCAAACCAAGCGGGTCTGGTTACTCCACGGAGTCGGTTCAGGTGCCTTGCAAAGATAACGAAGTAATTAGGTTGATGCCGGGGAATGTCCACCCCTACACGATACAATCCCACTAAGCCGGTCGGACGTTTCCCAGCACTATCGGAACTGCTCAGTAGGCAACAAAAATGCCAAAATAGCTTCTTGTGGGTCACTTGTCGCCGGAGCTGCTAAGAGGAAACAGGACGAAACGGTCAGAATAAAGGCACCTTAGCCTTTTTGGTCTTACCAATTACTTACTATTCACTTGTCGGCTGTTTGCTGGAGCTCATGCTGGAGGTTACAACTTGATTTCCAACTCGAACTGCAGCAAAAACAACTGCCCTGTCGGGCGCTTGCATTTTATAGCGGCTAGTTTTCCCATACTAGCGAATACACGAAGCGGGGATGCTACAAGTGGGGAAATCGGCGTGCGGCTTGCATCGTTATTTTGCAGTTTGAACCAATTGAGAGTTATAGAGCTTTAAATAAAATCTTCTGAATTCTCAAGGGCGGCTTTTAACCCTTTAACGTCGAGGTCCGCCGATACGTGTGTCCCAAATTTGCGGCTCACTATTGGAATCTCAGAGACCGTGAGAGACACGAAATCGGTTAAATTAGAATAAAGTCGCCTATTTTGCAGATCAATTCACTGATGTTTTTGTCTTTTCAAAACAGTTCACGGCTTACTAGGTATTAGCTAAAAGCGAAATTATCTGATTGTCTTTAAAAACGGGGTTTTAAAGAATTTACTGGGGAACACAAAAAAATCATTTTTTCGGTCGTCTCTTGTTTCAGATTGTTTTCAAATCATTGCTAAAACAAAAGAAATACGCTTTTAAAATATTTGACAGTGAATTACCCAACAGCATCAAACACATCAAATAAGCAGCTAGTTAGTATTTGTTAATGTCCAGTAAACGCGTATTCCTTTTGTACAATTTATTTGCTAAGAATCAACAATTTTCATGTGTTTGGTGTCGTGATACCCTACGATGAAAATGGTTTTTACTTCGGAGCTTAGTAAAACAAGAGAATAACTGTATCGAACCTTGTATCACTAAAAAGCATTTAGAATGTGCTGTTCAGTAATTTAAAAATTAAGTAGGCGTTCCATTAAAAAAAACTGTGCGTTTACGTTTCACCACCGAAGTAAAATAATAGAAAATCGTGAAAATGATTTTTTATGTTTGGGAATAAACTGTCTAAAATCCCTTCTTTGCCACTCTTTCCTATCTTTCCGCAATCCTGAGATATTTATTCCATTTTAAATAAAATCGGATAATTTCGTTTTTAGCAAATATCTAGTAAGCCGTAAACCTCTGAAAAAACAAAAACATCAGTATAAAATAGGCAACTTTTTATTATTTTAACCGATTTCGTATCTCTTACGGTATACAAGATTCCAATGGTGAGCCACGAATTTGATACACATTGTACACCAAGTTTCGAAAAAATTGGTGAGGTACATGTGACTTGTAAGATTAACAAAATAAAACGTCATTTTAGGAAATTCTTCTCGAACTATTCAAATGCATCCCTTAGCCGGCCAGTGATTTTTCGCTCGTTTCTGAAATAATTTCTAACATTCAGCGTTTGTGAAGATCAGTAAAAGCCATAACTTTAAAAACTTTAAAGAACTTAAAAATTACTCTCAATAGGAAATGTGCAAAAAATTTTATATTAAAGATTATTGGTCATTTTTGTATTATTTGAGATGCGTGGATTACTGAAATTCACGTGACCGCAAACGCTGTTGTGATTGGTGTGATATCTCATTTGATGTAACCTCCCACTCCTTTATTTTGTTTTTTGTGTTTCTGCCATCTACTAATTGTCATTGCTGTGTATAAGGTTATGTCAGTATTTCAAATTTTGATTTGATTATTTTTCACTTGTTTTTCATCAATTTTATGTAAGATCTATAAATACATTGTTTGACTTTAGCAACAAACTGGAAGGTTGTGGTTTTTCTAAAGATATTTTTGAAGTTTCAGTTTCAAATTTGAAATTTTAAATTATTAACCTCCAATTTAAAAGATGTCAAAACATGTAGTCTCAAAACCATCACTACCAACATTGTAAATAAACCATTAGAAAGCACTAGAAAATTAAAACATAAATTATGAAATTTCCCTATCAGTTTAAGGAACAAAATTAAAACAAATTTATTGTAATCGTTTTTAAAATTTTGTGATTAATTTTTTATATTTTTACATAATTTGTCAGTGATATTTAGGTTTTAAGTTTATGTTGAATATTTCTGTTTGAGTATTGTGTTATTTCTTTATTTACGTCACACGACGGCTGTTATGAATTTCCCTGTTTTTATTTTTTGTGAAATCATGATTAAAATTACGTTTTAATAATTTTCTAAGACTTACTAGGGTCGCTGCTCTTAAAAATAAATACAATAAAAAATGTGCATATTCTCCATTCAAATTAAATCATTTGACACTTATCGCCTAACCTTGGTCAATGGCAACTGCTTTAATCTCAGACATGCATTTATGCATTTGCTTGTTTATCATGACTCGCTTTAAATTCAATAGAGAAATTCTCATCTTTAATTATTTTTTAAGATTTTCGACCGCCTGAAGGAATTGCAACCACAATTCAGAGAAAAAATCGGATTGATAGTAGGAGACTGCTTACTACCAAATCTGAATCTAAAGACGGAAGACAGACATAAACTTATCAGAGAAGTAAATTGTGTATTGCATTGCGCCGCTACAGTACGATTCGATGAGAAACTCAGAACTGCCACTTATATTAATGTTAGAGCTACTAGAGATTTATTACGTTTATGTAAACAAATGAAAGATCTGACTGTGAGTTAATAAATAATAATAAAAATAACTAACTGATCTATGATTTCTCAAAATGATTTTCTAGTCTTTTGTGCATGTATCGACAGCTTATTCAAATTGCATTTATCAAGAAATTAAAGAAACATTTTACGAACCTCCAGTAACAGGAATAAATCTATTACAATTGGTGGATACCTTTGACGATGATTTTCTAGAGAGTATAACACCCGGGTAGGTTTTTGTTACGTTAAAAAATCTTCCTTAAAAAATTCAAACGATTTCAGTTTAATAGGAGACCGGCCAAACACGTATGCGTTTACAAAAGCGGTCGCAGAAAACGTGGTCAAAGAGGAAGGAAAAGGATTACCGATTGCCATCGTTCGACCTTCAATTGGTAAGTGTTATTATTAGTTCAGGTGCATATACGAAATTAAATGTTAATTTTGTTAAATTATACTTAAACTATTGATCTACAGAAAAAATTCCGGGCACAGCTTAGCCGAACGGTTAGGCAGGCCACGTCCTATCCGAGAAGACGGGCGTTCAAATCCCACCGGACACTTTATGGATTATTTTCATTTTTCATTAGTAAAACTATTGAAATTCTTTAGGATAAAGATAAATGTTATTGTTATAGTATTTAATCATTACAAAAAAAATTATGAGATGTACAGTGGGATTTGAACGCCTGTCTTCTCGAATGCAACGCGGCTTCTCACCTACAAAGTCGACTATACGATAATAATAAGTGCGACGAGTTTAAATAACAGAATTGCAATACGCACATGTGTTTTAAAAGGCGACCAGATGGTGAATGGTGAAATTATTATATTACTTAGCCTACGTGCATTTATTATCACTGTCTAATCTAAAATTTTATTTGTTACAGTAATCTCTACATGCAAAGAACCTATACCAGGATGGATGGATACCGTTTATGGTGCAGTAGGGGCTACTGTTGGCGTAGGTTTAGGACTCGTACGTACCATGCACCACAAAGCTTATAAAATAGCAGATTTAGTGCCTGCAGACTATGTTATAAACTGTGCCATAGCAGCCGCGTGGGATAATGGAACTAAGAAGTAAGAAGGAAAAAATACACAGAGTGTTTTTTATGGATGGTACACTAAACCAATACGAGGAGGGTTAGATTGAGGAAGAAACTTGCCTGTTCTGAACGCAAATGTATTAATGTTTTTGTTTTTTTTTTTTTTCTAAAACCCAAATTCAGTGATGTATAGCTAGACAAAATAGTGGGGGAACGCTGATTATCATAAGATACATTTATTATAAAAAGATTATTAGATTTTTAAAAGAATATCTAGTATTTATTGGTAAGTATGGGAACGCCATTCTCCTGCGTTCCCCCTCCACTGCCCAAAATACAACGAAAATACCCAATTTCTTTTTATAACGGATAAGAGCCTGATGCAGTCATATCTTACAAAATGAATCAACTATGTACATTATAATGGCTTCTGTTCGTTTGAATTTGTTGCCATATCTGGAGTCCCGCAAGGCTAAAATCTTTGTCCTCGGCTATTTGTTCTTTCCTTAGAGGATCCTTTACGAAGTCTCAAATGTCATGTTCTTGTTTATGTTAATGATGTTGAAATCTTCAACTGTACACGGTGTCCTGAAGACTTATACAAAGATTCAGAAGAATCTTAATTCATGATGGGCAAAGTGAAAAGATTATTCTAAGTTTCGAATGGCATGACGTAATTTGTAATTATTAACTAATAATCTCTTTGTTGCTTAGTATCTACGAGTATCTAGAGTAAATTCCTAGCGTTGTTGCTTTCAAGGAGAAATTTGACCCGATAGCAGATGTGCACAAGAATAATTTTACAACCGATATTTTTAAAAAAATAACATTTTTTACTAATATTCAAGACATTCTCAATATTAATAATAATGAGTTTCCATAGTTTGCCCAGTATTTGCTTGTATTGGTACAATTATCGAAATATGAGAGTCTCTAGAATAGCTAACATAATTTCTGTGAAACGTTTTCTAACGATATTATGTGCATCTGAACAATAATGAAAATTTACCAAAAAAATAGGAAACTAAATAAAATGTTTAAAGAAACATTTTTTTCCATCTCGTCAGTTATCAGTAGACGAAAGCGTAGTAGACTTTAAAGGACGCTAATCGTTGAAGCAGTATATGCCTACGAAGCCTACCAAGAGTGGTTTGAAGATATGGGTAGTATTTAACATAAGCTAAAACTAGTTACATGCTCTCATCTAAAATTTATAAAGGAAAAAGCAGAAAAGAAATTAAATATCTCTTTGATAATTTGCTTTTCCACCATTAATTTACTTAAGCATAGAATACCCTCGCAAGTGGGACATATAGAACCAATAGAGAAACTAGCGTAAACAGATTTTAGTTAATGACAAACCTATGAAATTAGGAGACAGTGATTTTGATATAATTGAAGAAGACTTATCTACACTTAACGTTCAAGATTAGTCTGTGAAACTTACGATGTGATACTGTGTCAGCTTTAACTTGCATAATTCCATAAATAAATGTAATGTCATTGCAGTAACTGTTCTCTTGAAATAAATAATACTATTTTACAGATCCACGTTCCAAGTCGATACGAACAGGCGTTCTTGAGATATCGTTGTCTGAAAGCCATTCCTCCACCACCCTAGCGGTTCAAATCCAAAATCGATAGAACCAACCGTTCTCAAGAACAAGATATCTTTCAGAAAGAAAACACTAGACGATCAGCGCCGCCCGAAATCGTTTAGTAGTCGTTCCCCTACCATTTTTAACAATCAAGGTTTCATTGCGGCAGCATCAGCCTGTTCTCGAAGTACTAGATATCTACCAAGAAAAAAAAAAGGCAATCAGTAACGGCCGGATCATTTGAAAACAATTCCCACCCTCTCACCTTACCATCCAAGTCCCAACGCGATAGGACCAGCCGTTCCAGATATACAAGGTATCTGTCAAATAAAAAACAAAAAAAAAGATTGGTGGCGTTCGGAGTTGTATTGCGATAACATCAGCCGTTTCCGAGATATAAAGAAAACAAAAGGCGATCGATGGCGCCCAAGCCATTTAAAACAGACTCTTTCACCGCACCTAACAATTAAAGCCCCAACTCAATAGGCCCAGCCATTTCGGAGATACAAGATATCTGCTCAAAATAAACAAGGCAGTCGGTGGTGCCCGGATGGTTTAAAAGTCATTCCTTCACCATGCCTAACGAGTCAATCAAAGTTGTATTGTCAAAAGAAAAACAAAACAAAAGGCGGTCGGTGGCGTGTAGATGGTTTAAAAGTCATTCTTGCACTCTGTCCATCAAAATTTTACTTTGATAGAATCAGCCGTTCCTGAAAAACAGGATATCTGCCCAAAAACCAAAAGACGATCGGCAGTGCCTTGGCCGTTTAAAAGCCATTCGTCCACCACATCTAACAATCAGAGTTAATACTCTATAGGACAAGACGTCTTCTACATAAAGAATATTTGTCCAAAAAAAACAACAAAAGGTGATCGGCGGCGTCCGGATCACTTGAAAGTCATTTCCCTACCCCATCTAATAATCAAAGATCTAACCCGATAAGAGCAGCCGTTTCGGAGATACAGCATATCTGTCAGAAAAGCAAAAGGCGATCGGTGGCGTTTAGATCATTTGAAAGTCACTTCTGCACCAAATCGAACAATCAACCGTTTGCGAGATGTGGAATATTTGGCAGAAAGAAAACAATCGAAGTTGAAAGTTGATTCTACGATCCGTTCCGAAGATGAAACGAATTCTCTTTCAGTCTCTCTCTCTCTCTCTCTCTCTCTCTCTCTCTTTTTCACTGCGGAAGAAATCGCTGCGTACACGACACAATCGCGTTTGTTAGAACCGAATAAAACGCTACGTCCTTGCTTCATAAGGCCTATTGGTTAGATAGAGTCCGTACCGTCGATTTTTGAAAAGTCCTAGCGCGTTTTATGCCGAAAGTGGAGAGACACCACCTACACGTTACGAAGCTTGCCTCTTCTCTATTCCCGAAATCGCCATCTCCACGGCTCTTCTGTCCACCATATGGAAAAATCCTGACCCACATGTAGAAAAAGAGAAATATGCCCTTTTTTTTTAATGTCCGCTGATTCCTCTCGTTAAAATAGTTAAATTTCATGCTGGATTTCTAGTATATTTCTTTTTGTTTAAGGTTATGTTTCTTACATGTGACATCTGATATCTGAAACTGACGTCACTATCAAATAACAAGGATTAACGAACTCGATGATTCTTTGTTCCCTATTTAAACTTTGACATCTAGGAAACCATGCATTATCGCACCATGGTTAATATTAATTTGTTTATTTTAACAAGAGGTATCAGCTAGAAAGCGTTGTCGGTATAATTATAAATGATTTTGAAATTAAAAAAAAATATAAGGCTCCGGCGGGATATGAAAGCCCGACCTGATTATGATGCAGGCAATCAGAACACGCGGCCAAAGTTTTCATTTTTATTTCCACACAGAACTTTACATTTAGTATTTAACGGCTATAAAAAACACTCTAACTTTAAGCTTATGTGATTGGGTATTTGATGGTTCGTTACTATAACTTTAATAACGTAACTTTCAGATTAGACAATAATAAAGCCGTTGAAGAACGCAGCGACGAGAACAATATTGAAATTTATAATTATGTTAGTTCAGTTCAAAATCCAATCACTTGGAGTAAGTAATTAAAAAAAAACTTCTTCCGCTCTGTTTAATACTTACTCTTTTACATTAGATGATTTTATGAAGTATACAGAAAAACACGGACTACATATACCAACTGCATTAATGATATGGTATCCTTTTTTAATTTCAAATTCGTACTACATTTTCCACGTGATATGTGTATTCTTCTTGCACACAGTCCCGGCCTATATAGTAGATTTAATGGCATACTGTCTTGGCAAACAACCTAGGTAAGTTGTGAGAATTTAGGCGAAACACAAGTAAAATTAACAAATCTCATTTTTAGGTTAGTCAAAGGTTATCAGAAGATTAATAAGTTCCTTGACGTCCTAGCTTATTTCTCTACAAACCAGTGGAAATTCCATGATGACAATACTCAAGAATTATGGAAAAAATTAAACGACGAAGACAAGTATATTTTCCAGTTTGATATAGGAAAAATGAACTGGGATAATTATTGTTTTACATATGCAAGAGGCGGACGGTTGTATATTTTGAAAGATCCTCTAGATACTGTACCTTATGGAAAGAGGAAATATTTTATGCTTAAAGTCATTCATTATACGTTAGTAGGATTTCTGTCGCTTGGTCTTTATAGGTTAGCTATGCTATGCTGGAAAACATTAGTTGGATCAATTTAACTGTTAAATGTTTCTTGTAATTACTTAATCAGGTTTTCCAGACTTTTTTGTAATCACTACTTGAAGATAGTTTGAAATAAATATACATAAAAGTGGGTTTTATGACTATCTAGTTAATACTGGTGAAATTATGTAAGGATCAACTATAGCCTTGTTCGTATTGAGATAATTATGTGATTGGTCAGAATAAAACAAGTGATTAAATTAATTTTACATTTATTCTTAAATTTGTTCTACAGTTTGTCTTAGGCTACTAGGAACGTAGCCACTATTGTTGTATGCGTATCCAAAGTTATGAAACAATATTTACAAAGCTCGTACTGTAAAAAAACCATAGAAACCAACTAAGAATTAAAGAAACTCATATTAAAAGCATTTTGATAGTCTGAGATAATAGCCACAAAAATACAAAAAATAGTTATTTACAATAAAGAAACTTTTTAGTAAATTATTTAATTCTCCCAAAAATACGAAGATTCTACAGTTTAATTTTACATTTACAATAAACTTTCAAATAAGATGCCACCCTGAGCCAAACAATAGCCCAGACAATCGAAAAATTCTTTTCTAACATTTCTTAATATTGGAGGAGTGACAGAGTTAATAGCTTGGATAATTTATTCTCATGTGCGCCCTCGTTTCTTCATGGTGATAAATAACATTTTTAATATACCCCATAAAAGAAGTCATTTACCGTGAAATCAGGCGACCTTGGCGGCCAGCTGATCCTTCGTCTATGACTTGTTAAGCAGTTAGGAAAAGTATTATTTAAAAATTCCTGTACTTCCGCAGTTTCATGAGCGGAGCCATCTCCATAACCGTTTCGCAGAAATCCATTCTTCTCATTTGATCTTCAGGAAAAAATAATGTTGAGTTTTCTCAATTTATAATTGTTGTCTTTCAAAATTTTGCAAACAGTATCTTTGCTAATGTCTAAAACACCACTAACTTGCCTAATTGCAGCATATACAGCTACCTGCTGATTTTCTTCCTCCTCCGTCTTGTCACGAACAGTTCTATTTTAATGAAGTGTTAGTGAAACACACCCAAACTTTTCAAAATTCGAAATTATTTTGCTAATGGTTGTAACCGATAGTGGAGATCGGTTTTCAAAGACCTTAACTAGTAAACTGGTTATGTCACGATAAGAATTTCCCAAATAATACCATTTTACAACTTGTACTTTTTCTGAAATCCCATAAACATCAATTTTTGTGAAAAACTCAATTAGAAAAATTTATAACAACGATAACACAAGTAACAAAATCAAACTGTCAATTCTCGGATTGACATATCTTCATGACATTCTTTCTTAATTTAGTCAAGGGTACCTACTAGTTTTGTAATTTTTATTAAAATAATCATATTAAACAGCAAGTTTCCGTTACCTAGACTATGTAAATACGTAAAAGCCTCAGACAAGCTGTATTTTGTTTAGTTTTAGTGATTTCATTGTTAACGATTCTTATAACCTTGGATACACCTACAACAATAGCAGCTATGTTCCTAGTAGCCTAAGACAAACTGTATATTCTAATAAACGTTAAATCTAAAATTTCATGTCTCAGTAAAACTGTTATGAATTATTTAAATTGAAAGTAGAATTAGTAGTAAATTGAGTGCTGTGTGGGAAATGTTTTAAGTAATAATGGAAAAGTAGTGCGCAGAATCACATCAGTAAGTAAGGTTAGCATCATTACAATATATTTTGTGTTTGTAATCTTGCATTATTTCTTGATAAAATTCTAGTACCAGTGTGGCCTTTTAATTTGTTTGTTAATGAAAGACACAAAGTTAATTAAGAAGTTATTAATATTTAAAAAAACAAACAATGACACCAAACAATTATTAACTACAACAAGGTAGGTTTATACTCGATCATTCAACATTTAAATTTAAATTTTTATAAGAATCTTTAATGAGCTTAAAATGTTTAATTTCAATTAGATCGAATTAAAAATTTAATATCCAGAACTGTTAGGCAAGACCAGTGATGGGCGTTTACGTGTAATCTATTATTGTCTACATTTCATGTAGACAATGCACGTAGACAATTAATTTTAATGTAAACAATGTAGACAATGGGTAGACAATGTAATATTTTAGTTTTTTTGAAGTTATATATAATGTACGAACTATTATGTTACAGACAGACCATCGTAAAAGGACAAAAGACACGCATGGAATAGGGACAAATTTCGAGTAACTTGACCACTCATGAAAGAGCGGCAAAAAGGATGAACGTTATTAATATATGTATATATAATATGATAATCTAATTATAAAAAAAATAAAAACTTCCCTTGGAAAACAAAAGTGTAAAATGTATATAGGGGTAGAAAAAATACAAGGTTCGTAATTTATGAATTAATTCATAAACATTTAACTAGTTATATCATAAAGCAATGACTAACACAATTATTAAAAATAAACTAATTATTTTTTGCAATGAAAACGATATATTTACACACTACAAAACATCATCTTATAACAGGTACTTTAATATATCTGATATTGTTTTATTTTACTTTATAAAAAATTGCTACCTTAATGTTGCGTTTTCGCATCAATGGCCGTTAATGGGTCATCATAAAGTAATTTATATTTTAAAGGAATAAAGATAGTAAAACTTGGACAGATCTGGAACAGATATTATTGCACTTTTACAATAATATGGGTTTCTTCTAAGATACCGACAATGTGCAATAAATATAAAAATACCGACAAACTACAGTTTCTTTTATAAATAATGTCGCAGTATATTCTGTTAATGAATGAACTGATCAAACACACAAATCTGATTTAGCATTAATTACATAAAATTTGTTTCCTAAGAAGAAGATTTTGGATAATTAATATGAAATTAGATTTTGTATATTTAGTTGATTGCTTTGTTAAAGAAATGATTTGCGACATTATCTTATGCAAAAAACTGTACAACTTTCTGCAAATTGCAATAAACCGACTACGTGACTACACAATAGAGATTTTAGTTAAAAGCGAAAAGTAAAATAAACTGAGCAGTAAAAATTTCACTTATAGGGACTTTCCTAATTATATGGCTATATTTATTTCATATCTGTAAACGATTGTAGGGCTTCCAAATCCTTTAGTCTTCCCCCCACATTGCGGGCTTTTGCGTTTACTATTTATACCACTGTGTCTGGGTGCAGATTTTTCTCATTTTATGATGGTCGGTCTGTAACTTAAATACATAATAACATAACCTGTTATTACAAAGTTTTAGTTGGAGTGTATGGTTCATCAAGATATTTGTTTATTACAAAACATGGTTGAACGGTGTAAAAATAAATTATTTGATAAACTAGGGTTTACGTTAGTAAGAAATGGTGACAGAAAATACTCTGCTATGTGTAGTGTGTGAGGAAAACAATTAACAAATATCGCTTCCAGCCGTTCACAGTCACACAGGTTTGTGTAAATTTATATTTTGTATGCCAAATAGCATAGGTAAATCCTTGTTCTTGGAGAAATGTTTGTCGGCGTAAAAGTGAATATAATAGACGCTCCCGCAGCCGTAGTAGAAGCCCCCGTCCTAGCACATCTTCTGAATCGTCCGAAGTTGTGCTTATTAACGAAAATGAAGACAAAAACGGCAATTCGAAAGAAATTACTTTGTCACAGAATTGGAGAAGCACGGAACTGGAAGTTATGTCTGATGGATATTTAAGTGTAAAACACGTAAATCCTAAGGAACTCAGTGCCTCATTGC
>VTPC01090686.1:172211-241596 GCA_011009095.1 Ignelater luminosus
GTCACTTAAAAATAAAGTTTATGTTTGTGAAATTTTTAGTTTATTCTATAAAAGTAAAAGTATCCTAATTGTAAAAATTATTAACACAAAAGTTTTTTACAATTTTCCAATTTAAGTGCTTTGTAAATTATAAAAGTATTGTTTATTATTATTATCATTATTATTATTGTTATTATTATTAACTTAGATACTCTAATGATTTAGAAAATAAATCTTTTTGTGTCTTCAATATTTTAGTGCATTCTGCTTAATTTGCAGCAATTTGCGGCTGATGGCTCGAGAGGGCCAAACCGTCCGATAGGCCCAAGAGAAGCCCGAAGAGCCCAGGAAGGCCGACAGGCCTGATAGACCCATATGATCTGACAGGCACAAGAGGTCCGACAGACCCGAGATATCCAAACGGCCCCATTAGATTCTAGAAGCCCAAAAGGCCAGAGAGGTCCGAATGATAAGATAGATCGGAGAAGTCCGAAGGGCCAAGAAATCCAAGAAGCTCAACAGTCCCAAACGACCCGACAGACCCGTATGGCCTGAGAGGTCCATCGGGTCCACTATCTCGAACATACTGATCTACAAAAGATGCTTATCGAGACTCCTTTTTAACAGAGTATTGGCGACCAGGTGTTCTCACCCCATAATACTCATCTCTCAGATTGACCTGCAGCGACCTTTACGGGTGCCTTGTGATATCTGTCTGGAGCCACTGGAAGACTCAATTATTAGTCAGATAGAGGCAATCTAGCCTCTCTTTGTTCATTTACATTTGTGCTTCCTCAGGTCAGTTCCGACAACAAGATGCATTTCAACTACCTTTCGGTTTGATATCAGCTTTTACATGTCCTTGGTAATCAATTTTGTATATCATCATACGGAAAGTGGTCTGATCTAACTAATAAATAAAACAACATAAATGAATACATGAATACAATAAATCATTACTTAATTATTTGTAACAGTCAGTAATACTTCTAATTAAGTTTCTTGCAAATCATATTTTGATCGTAACATTGTGGTGTATTTATTTTACACAACGGGTATTGACTGGTAAGCCTGAATGCAAATTTACACTACGTTCACAGATTCATCAATAAACTACTGGAACCGAGGTTCCGGTAAGTACTTGACTACCATTCACTTAATCAAATACTATTAAAATAGCCTATCTGGATTTTTACGTACAAGACAATGTTCGTATTACTGGTGTTCTTTTAATTGTTTTTTTTTTGTTAAAGCTAAATGACTTCAACTTAATTGGAACTGAGTCCTCGATGGAATGACCGGATTTTTTCAAAACCACCCCACTCCATTATAAAAAATCAGACGTCGGAGGTATCTACGGGGAAAATGATTTTGATTTCAACTATCCCGAAACATGTAGGGTTTGGTTTACCAAAATCTAAATAACCTATTAGGAAAAAAATTCCTCTCTATTGATCAAAGGCAACCGACAGGGTACAATAAGAAGAAATTTACATTCGACTCGACAGGGCCAAAATCTAAACGTACTTGACGCTCTTTTTGGGTGACAGAATCCAACTATATGTTACTGCTCGGCTCCCAGGTACATAAACCACTACAAAAATGATTTAAATTACCAATTCAATCCACAAATTTTTCTGAATTAAGCTAATTTTCTTTTTTTCCCTGACAGCTATTACCAGAACGCCCGTATATTTTTTCTTATTATTTTTCTGTCGACACCCCTATCTGTTGCTATGTATTTATTTTTTTAAAACCCAACAGGACATGAGATTTTGAAAATTAAAA
Organism: Ignelater luminosus; assembly: GCA_011009095.1. Lineage (NCBI taxonomy): Eukaryota > Metazoa > Arthropoda > Insecta > Coleoptera > Elateridae > Ignelater > Ignelater luminosus. The sequence continues at coordinate 173,979 of VTPC01090686.1, forward strand.
AAAAACAAGCAATAAAGAGAGAAGATTTCCCCGTTTAATAAACATTAAGTAGATTGTGTATAACAAAATACATCAACCACTATTATTAGGCCATTTTTGGAACAATTTCTTTCTTTTTGAATACTAAATTAGGTAAATGACCTATTTGTAAATCACTGTAATGAATTAAATAAATAAAAAATTATTTTGAAATCAAAAGCGTTTTATTTAAACTGGACGTAACAAACACCCTCTTGGTCCGGAAAAAAATGAAATTTTTTTGTCTTAACTTGATAACACTAAACAATTGCTAACAAGGCTAAAACTATAAGAAGATAAATAGAAACTAAACGAAATAAGAATGAAAAGAACATTCGGATTTTCAAGATTAAACATGCGGATCCTGATGAGGCTTTAGATCTTTGACAGAAAGACCATTATTATCAACAAGCTCATAAACAATAATTTCTAGTTTCTTCTTAACACAATAAGAACCTGTAAACTTCTTACCAAGTTTAGTAGTATAACCTTTACTTGCATCGAAAAGATGATATTCCTTTTTCCAAACTAAATCGCCTTCGGTAAACTGAACAGGCCTATGCCTCAAATTATAATTATGTCGGCTTTTTGTATGAGCTGTTCGCAACCGTTCTTTCACAAACTTCCTCAATTCGTTTAATTTAGTTTCTTTTGATTCTCAATCGTGAACATGGTTATCATTAGTATTATCCTTATCAATACAACGAGATTTTTCCCTTAAAGCCTTATAACCGTTACCGTTTGTCATCATTTCAGAACCAAAGTTAACATAATAAGGTGACTGATTAGTAGTTTCGTGTTCTGCTCTTTGATATGCACATGCAAGTTTAGGTAAATTTACATCCAACGTTTTATGATTTTCACTAACATGGCAAGATATCATTGTTTTAATAACACGGTTGGCACGTTTCGTGAAATTTGGTTCTGGATGATACAATGAAGTGTACAATATCTTCACCTTGTACTCATTGGTTAACCGTTTGAAAATTCTCCTATGAAACTGTACCCCATTACTACACTTTATATATTCTGGTACCCCAAATAAGAAAAAAACATTATCTTCAACGAATTTAATTATACTAGTTGTTGTAGCTTTTCGTAAAGGAAATACTAAGATAAACTTACTAAGGTAATCACTGTAATCAGATACTACCAGTATGTATTGATTTCCTTTTGAACTGCGGAGTAATGGACCACCTAAATGCTTTGCTATGTACTTCCATGGTTTATCAATTATAGGTTTAGTACCAATTTATCCTGCTTTTAACCTTTGCTCAGGCTCATATTCGCAATAAGTTTTACATTTACTAATACACCTAGAAATATCACATTTTATCCCTGGCCAAAAGTAATTAGGTAACATTCTGTGGTAAGTTTTGAATATTCCTAAATGTCCACCTGTAGCTGGGTCATCGTGAAATGCTTTTAGTATATTCGAACGGTGTGACTTCGGCACTACAAGTTTGCAATTTGAAGTGTCCGAAAAGTTTCTACCTATATGTTTGTACAATTTATTATCATCAGATGCACGAGAATTGGGAAATTTGAGTGGATCAAAACGAACTTTTAAAATTATACTTGTGTATTATTTATCAAAATCACCCGAATTCAGATTAATGTCAGAAACTTGTGAAATGGCTCGAGATAAACAATCTGCTACTGCATGACTTTTCCCTAGTCTATGAACAATGGTAGATATAATTAAATTGGTGTCCAACGTCCAAGTCGTCCTTGCGGGTGTTTAGATTTTCCAGCCAGGCAAGGCTGTGGGTGGTCAGTAATCACCACAAAATGTGCGCCTGCAATATAATATCGTAAGCGTTCTACTCCAAAGCACAACCAAACATTCCTATTCAGCGATGGTGAATTTACGCTCATTATTAGTAAGTGATCTAAATAGATAACAAATAACGTACTCATTACCAGTATAATACTGAGACAACACTGCCCCTAAGCTCTGAGTACTTGCATCGCATTGTAAAATAAATTCATAAAGGAACAAGGAGACCTTGCACCTCATAACTTCAACAATACCAGACCTAGTAAATACATTATTTAAATCCCCATTTTTCTAATCAAATTCAAAACAGTCATATTTTCAAATTAAAAAATATTTCCAGAAGTTACTTTAGCGATAACACAATTCTTTTATCAAGGGTAAAGGTCAGAAAAAAAATTATTGCAATCGTCTGCAATGTTATTAATTCTCCCAACGAAGCGTCGTAGTATACTAAAACTTCTAGGAGGTAAAACACCGAACAGGCTCCCAATGGCGCCCAATCCAAAATCAACCGCCCTGCGCTGATACGAGAGACCCAGAGCACCCTTTGTTTCTGTCATAACTCCGTCAAGTGCTGGGCGGTTTTGCGGACATTTTTCACGAAGAGTCCAGGCCTACGACAACCAAGACAACACAGCATAGAATCCCGCTGCTAGAAGACGCCCAGATCCAATAGCGGTCTTACCGGTATTCCGAGGAGAAGAAGCAAATAATTAACGACCAAGTGGAACAGATGCTGGCAGACGGCATTAAAGAACCATCCACCTCCGAGTACGTATCTCCGATCGTCATCGTAAAGAAGAAACGCTGTCAGAGGTTTTTGTGTGGATTTGTGAAGGCTCATCAAGCAGACCCCGACTAAGCGACGCTGCTCGCAACCATCTACGACACTATCCGAGACCTAAAATCCGGTTACTGGTAAGTACCGATGGAAGTCATCAGCTGCCAGTATATCTCTTTTGTCACCCCAACGGAGCCCTCTACCAGTTCCTAGTGATGCCATTTGGACTCAAGGGAGCACTCACCACTTTCCAAAGGCTTATGGCGCAAGAAGTCCTGACGGACTACCTACACAAGTTTGCGCTCGTGTACTTGAACGACGTAGTTCTATACTCCGAGAACCACCATTAACACCTAGAACACCTCCGGGTGGTTCTCGAGCGTCTCCAATGCAACACAAGAAAATGTCGTTTAAGCGCACGTAACATCGACTACCTGGGCCATGTTATTTCCGCCACCGGCAACAGCCGGAAGCATTAGCACCTGCAGCAGATTAACGACTGCACGCCGCCGCCCACAAACAGGAAAGAGCTACGTTTCTTTCTGAACGTGTGCGGATGGCTACGTAATTACGTCCAGGAATTCGCCCGCATCGCCACGCCACTAACGGATCTTCTCGGTGAAAATAAGAAATCGCTCTGGGGGACTTTAGAAGCCACCTCAAGGACTCCTTGGCAAATCCGCTGCCGCTGCATCGCCCGGACCCTCAATTACTGTTTGTTCTGCAAACGAATACGAGTGAGATCGGCATGGCGGCAGTATTATACCAAGAAGATGGGGACCAGCGGCGCGTAATTTCATATGTCAGCACCCTCCTCCATCGTCACCACACTAACGAGCAGGAATGCCTGGCCAAAAATAGCAACCCTACTTAGAAGACCGACCGGCCCTTTACAATGGGAACCGATAACAGCTCCCTAATACGGTTGCAGCAGATGATGGAAAAGAATTCCAAGTTAATGCAATGGTCATTTGAACTGCAACGTTATTCAAATACTGTCTGGAGAGGCACAACGAGCTCCCCGACATGCTGTCACGAAACCCTGGCGATGACCGTGCCGCCGCCTACGACCACGACGTCGATCGCTTCTGGCGCCCGATTCTGCTTCGCTGCCACCGTCGAACTTCATAACTGCCAAATTCCCGATGACCAGTACAGTCGATCTCACTATCATAGTGTGTTCACTCAACTGGCGATCCACACACTTACCCGCCTCCATGAGCAGCCACAACCCGGGAGCAGAAGAAATAGCACGAAGTATCCAACAGGACTACCACTGAGCCGCTGTAGATCCGGAGATACGGGATTATGTCAGAAGCTGCCTTCTGTGCGGCTCTCACAGGCATCGTTACCGAGAGCATCCGTTGCATGAAAGAAAACGTCCTGTCCCGATTCAGTTATCCGTGAGCCATCATCTCGGATAACGGGACTCAATTTATCGGCCAGCGATGGAAAACGCAAAGCTGGTTAACCATCTTTTACATACCGCGGAAGAACCCCACCGAGCAACGCCACTAAGAAATAAAGAAAGCACTCAGCCTACAAATGGCAAGCAAATCACAAAAGACCTGAAACGAGCATCTATAAGCCGTGCTTCCCAGTCTGAGACGCCGGCACAGGCGCGTTTCCAAATGCCCTTCTTCACTGTTGGAACCTATCAATCCCTGCCAGTTGAGAACCGACGTCGACGCCCAGCCACCACCGATTCCATCCCAGGAAAACAGACACACGGAGGCCAGAAGCAGCCAGCACTAGTACGTGCAAGCTCGCCGTCAGCTACTCCGAATACCGTCACCCCGATTCAACTCTTCAGAAGGAAGTGGAGCGGTCCACACCGCATCATCTGCCGCCTCTCCAAACACGACATGTATCTGGTCGACGTTAACGGAAGGGTAGTCAAGTACCAAACGGTGGTGAATGTTACATCAGCACAACATGCAAGATTCCCACTTAATTAATTTTTAACCTTACAATAGCCATGCGGTAGAAGTCTATGGTATGTCGCCCACACCATGCCCTTTGCTCCGCCCAAGCTAGTTAGCAACATACACGCCGACTTTAAACAGTGGGAAGGGAATCTCAAAAACAGGGCACCCGTTCAAACTTCTCGATTCTAGGCATTAAAGACGAGACGATCTTTCGAGTTTTGCTCCCCTCCTTTATACCGGCGAGAGGAGTGACGGTGCATATCGCTATTGGGTTCAAGTATTACTTTTTTCCCTTGTAACACAAATAACTATTAAAGTACTTTTTGAATCGTTTTTAAAAGATACAGAAATTGTTTTAATTATCGATACAAATCGAAACAAAATTAGTACTAACTTCTGCATAATTTTTATTTATAATTTCTTTATAGGAAGTTTAAACCAATGATAGTGTAGTGCGTACACAGAGAAAACTGCAATAATAGAATATTGCACAATGTTGTTGTAGTAATTATTGTGCACCATTTCCGCAGAATTGTCATTTATTTTCAAAAAAGGTTGCAAATAATTTTTGCTAAAGATTGTGCAATTGAATTGTAAGATCTACCTCGACATTTTTTTGTAAAAATGTTGAACACCTTTTGGATACCTTTTATTTGACTACAATCTAATAATTCTTTACATAATAATAGCCATTTTTTGTGCAACTAATATAATATTCGTCAGCCAATGTTTAACTAAGTTTTTTAACGTTTTGTTGTGTTGTGGTCCATACCAATTGTAGCATTTTACACAAATTGTCGAATACCCGGCTATATATTTTCAGTAATCGAAAGCAATTGTATTATTTTTCTATGTTCGCCCTTCAATTGCGTCATTCTTCTTCGAATGCATTGTGCGGTCTATTTTTAGCATTGTTTTTAGTATATTTTACAAATATTTGGCGCCACATGAACTTGTATTAACGAGAACAATTCATAAGTCAAAGTATGGTGCAATCGTGGGCAGCGTGATCGTATCTGTGATTTGGTGTTTTTAAATAAGTTAAATTGAAGTAAGTATTATAATATTATTTTTTAGCTACGTTAGGTATTGATACTAATAATTCAGTATCAAATTCAATATTTGAATAACCTCATTATTTATAAAATAAGTGCGACAGAAAAAATATTCATCATACTGATCAGCCATTATAATTATAAACTGAATGTAGTATGTAACGTATGTACGCGTATTAAAATTTTGTTTGTAGATTTTTGATACCAAACATGAGTCAAGATTTTATTCAACAGTTGTTGCAGGAGTGGGATCTACCAGCTTTATGCAGCATTTTTGTTGGTAAGATGTTTGGATTTTTAAAGAAAATAGAGAAGTGGGAAAAATTCGGATTTGTTCAGTAAACTTATTACAAAAGAACTGTAGTTGCATTTTCGTTCTATTACAAACAATACTGTCCTGAATTGAAATCCGAATTTAAAAATATTAGAATAAAGAAGTAGCAGCTAATAAAATTATAGAGTACCATTTCTTTTTATTCCAGATCATGAAATTGATGAGGAATCATTTTTAATGCTTAATGAAAGCGAGATTAAAGAGCTGTTTCCAGCAATAGGAATTCGTAAAAAATTTTTGTTAAAATACAACACATTTCTTATTGAGAGAGCGGTATGTATCTATTTTTCTATATACAGGTTGTTTGAAAATTATGGTTATAAGTTTCAGAGCGATGCTGGGCCTATTCTCAATCTACAATCTGCTTATGAAGTTGAAGTCACAATCAGAAAAAAAGAAAGTATTTACAATTTTAACGATATACATACATTTGTACCATGCATATTAAGCTATTTAGGTGAAAAAGCATTTGTGTCCATTAGACATTCAGTGTAACGATCGTTATCAGTTTGATGTTTAATTATATATATTAATAATTATTTTTCAGTTTACCTTTTTGTTTATGTATATGTACTACCGTGATTGAAAATGTAGGAACTCCAATATTAATCTAGAGTGCGGCTTTTTAGTTTTACACATTGTAATTATGACTTGACATGCAAATCTTGACATGTCACAGTGACCTAAAACGCTGCCATCAAATTATAGTTTACTACAAAATCCAAAAACTTAATTTGAAATTTGCTTCATTTTATTGAATTAATTTTATTAAAATGTGAAGACATCTACGAAGGCTGTTTGACGGAAGTGTGACATTTCAATAAAGAACAGGTTTAGCCTAGATTTTTTTTATTATTTTTCAACATAGTTCCCTTCAAGTGCTACACACTTAGTCCAACGACTTTCCAATTTCTTTAAGCCTTCTGAGAAATGTTCTTTTGGCAACTCGTCAAAATAGGCCTGCGTTGCAGCAATAACCTCTTCATTTGATGCGAATTTTTTTCCTGCGAGAGATTTTTTCAAATTCGGAAATAAAAAAAGTCTCTTGGGGCCAGATCCGGTGAGTATGGTGGATGGGGAAGCAGTTCGTAGCGTAATTGTACCAATTTAGCGGTTGCAATTGCAGATGAATGAGATGGGGCGTTGTCGTAATGAAAGAGCACTTTCTTACGTGCCAAATGTGGGCGTTTTTTCTTTAAGATAACATCAAAACGGGTCAATAAATCAGCATAATATTGGCCAGTTATTGTTTTACCCCTTTCCAAATAGTCAATATGGATTATGCCTTTAGAATCCCAAAAAATAGTCGCCATGACCTTATTAGCCGAGTGACCAATTTTAGTCTTCTTTGGTGCACGTTCGTCTGGTGATATCCATTGTTTCACTGTTCCTTTGTCTCAGGGGTATGGTGGTGGATCCAGGTTTCGTCAACAGTCACATATCGGCGAAAAAACTCAACTGGATTACGTTGTAACATGACCAAACATTGATTTGAAGGTTGAACACGAATTCTCATTTGGTCCACTGTGAGTAATCGCGGCACCCATCTTGCCGATACCTTTTTAATACACAAATGTTCGTGTAAAATATTATGCACCCGTTCGATTGAGATGCCAACAGCATCAACTATCTCGCGCACTTTCAAACGTCGATCAGCCATTACCATATTATGGATTTTGTCAACGATTTCCTTAGTAGTGACCGTTTGTAAGGGCCCGGGGCGTTCACCATCGTCAGTGCTCATACGGCCAGTTTTAAATGAATTAAACCACTTGGAAACCATTCCATGCGATGGAGCAGATTCACCGTAATATTTCCGTAATTTCTCCTCAGTTTCTTTCACTGTTTTTCCACGTAAAAAATAATGTTTAATTAAAACACGAAATTCACGTTTTTCCATATTTACAAAATAGCACAAACTTGATTGATTTCTATGACTGCCAAATGTATACTATTTCACAGATTGACATGAAATTTGGAGGTTAAGCCTCTAAACGACTGACGTATATGCTAATGTTTTCGATTTACCGATATCAGCGCCATCTAGCGGAAAGTCACGCTTCCGTCAAACAGCCCTCGTATAAAAATGTAAAACACAAAAGCTTATTTTAATAAATCTAAATAATCTATTAGACAGTTTATTAACAATATCTATAATTTTGTGTCAAAAATACATTCAGAAAATTTAAAAATTGGGTTTCTGTTTTTCGTAGTAGTATAATAGTAATAGTATTTCATTAGAAATAGGTTTTTAAGTTTATTTCCAGTTTTATTGCAATATGTATTTTTTTGTAATATGTATTTTTTATTGTAATATGTACAATATTTTGTAAAATAAAATTCTATACAATTATATTGTAATAATTTACTCCAATTTGTGGCGCATGCATACCACAATTTTATGCAGTTAAACATTCCAAAATTAGTGAAAAATATTACGCAGAGAAAGTAAAATATTTCACTCATTTGTTGTTCTGATAAACACAAATAAGTAATGATATATACAACATTCGTTAACCTTTTTACCGCATATGAGCATATTTATTTTTACAACTTTGTACACTTTTACACCAATTGTTGTCATGGAAATACCTACAATTTATGTGATATTCTCTGTACAACAAATGTCAATCTTTCAACCACCGAATAAAGGAAACTTGCACCTAATGTGTTTAGTTAATATTGGCAACCTGTGCCAATAAAAACCACAAACGATGTTTCACAATCTTGTTATGTGTATTACTCCAAATTGGTCTTGTCACTATTTTAGAACCAATTTGTAATACTACACATTACAATTGTAGAAATAAAACCTAATCATTTTTCCCTGTGTATCTTCTAAACTGGCATAATATTCTAATCTTAAGGAACACTAAACAAATTACAAACTACTTCTTACCCAAGTAAACACAGTTTCATACTTAAAATTTCTAACCTTTCAGGATGATAAGATTTATATCACTCACTTTATAAACAAGAAATATCTAAGCAAAATCATAAAACTGTTAAACATTTAACTTTCGCATAAGAATATGAAGCCTATTTGAAAACTAGCAACTGCACACAGCTGAATTCAACTTTTACAACAGGCTTTTCCCAAACAACATTACAAGCCTAAATAATCCATATAACAGTATCACAAGTAATGCATAATGAATTACTGCAAGTATCCAATATTTTCGTCGTCCTTGCGGCAAGGTATCCAAAGGATCTTTCAAGAGAAATATACGTGCTCCTATTACATAGGAATGAATGTAATCCTCCCACCTGAAGCTTCTCATATCAAATTCAAATAATCGTTTATCTTCCTCGCTTAATTTCTTCCATAAGCTTTGTGTGTTTTCATTTTCGAATTCCCATTGTTTCGTTATTAAGTCGCCTACTACATCCACGAATTTGTTAATTTTTTGGTATCCTTTTACTAATCTAAAAATGAAGATACGGTAGATGAAGCAACTAAAATGCTAAACTGTTTACCAACTTACATTGGCTCTTTCCCAAGACAGTAAGCTATAAAATCCACAATATAAGCAGGAATTGTATGAAGAAGAAAGGCCAAAATTCTATAGATAATGTGTGATTCAGTACTTAAAAGAAAAGGATACCATAGTGTTAATGGAGATGGTACGCATCGAGCATTCGTGTCTACCCGTGTTTTATATTGACCTAAAATAATTTAACTTAATTCGAGAGTTTTCGAAATCTTATAAATGCTTAGCACAGGTAGGTACTTTTCAATAAGTGAAACAAATCTTGTGGATTACTTACTCCATGTAATCGGGTTTTGGGTGGAACTGACGAAATTGTAAATCTCAGGGTCACGCATGTCGCTTTCTTTCCTAGAAACCTCATCTCTTATAGAGCTACCTTTCTTTGTTTCGTTTCTTACCTTTTATTATCTAAATTCCACGCAGTCGCTACGACACAGTTTGTAACATAATCTCCTGGTACGATATCTGCTAAGTTATTTAGCTTCATTTTCATTACACGTATTATTCCTAAAGCTGTTCCTACAGCTATTCCAGTTGGACCGTAAATGTTGTCTGTCCATCCCGGTATGGGTTCATTGACGGTATTCAGTACTGAAATATACGTATGTATATATAAAAGTAACATCATGTTTGCTTAGTAGCTCACTCAGTGATGGTCTAACAATAGCAGTCGGCAAACCTTTCCCATAGTCCTTTACTACGTCTTCAGCTACAGATTTGGTTAAGAGATAAACAGTTGCCCATTTTCCAAGTAAACTAGAATATGAAAATTGTGAATTCCGATAATCTGTTGAACTCTTATTGTATTTCATACGTTGGAGTAATTGTTTCCAAGATATCATCCGGTAAGATCTCCACAAGCTGTAATAGTCTATCCGCAGTAATAGGCGGCTCGTAAAATTCTTCTTTTATTTCTTTATTAACACAAAAGCTAAAAGCGGTTGAAACGTGTACGAAAGACTGTAAACAATGTTTTAATCAGTGGTCTTTAACAAATGAATTGATTCGCGAGTTTACCTTCAAGTTTATCATGTTCTTTGATAATGTTAAGATATCCCTGGTTGCTCGAACATTGATGTAGGTGGCTGTGCGCAGTTTCTCATTAAAACGTACAGTGGCGGCACAATGGAATACGCAGTTAACTTCGTTTAAAAGTTTTTGTTGGATTTCTTCGCTCAAACCCAAATTTGGTAATAAACAATCGCCATCTACCAGGATAACTTTGTGAACAGTTTTAGGATGTTCTCTTTTTACATAATCAAATATCTAAATCAAAATTTTAATTCAAGTCCACCACTAAACTATTAAATTTAATGAAAACGAACTTACCGCACAGTCAAACAATTCGTCCAACCTTTGCTGAACGGTTTTTCCTTTCTTTTCACGAATAAGTACATAAATTGTTTGTATTTCTTCGCACGCTCTTAATAATTTTTCTAAGATTAATTTTCCTAAAAAGCCTGTTGCTCCCGTTATAAGTACGGTTGATCCTTCGAAGAACTTTTGTATATTTGACAAATGCTCCGATGTCATGATTGATTCGGGTAGTGTTGATTAAATAAATAAAAAACCTGAAGTTTGAACTTTTATACGTTAAGAAGTTCAAGGATCTTTAAGTATTAACTTGCCGGTAATGGTTATGGGCATTGCATGTAAAATATTTCCTGTGGTATTTGAATTTTTAAATTTGTCGCATTTGCATTTTGAATGAACACAAAGGGACCTTAAAATCGCAAGTGGTACAATATCTTTCGATGTAATTAAGGAAGAATTATAATATTTAAATTTGAAGCACATGCAATCAACCTTTTCTCATAGCTAGGTCACGGATAAATATGTATTAAAAAATGCAAAATATGTACATATAATATGGACCAAAAAATCTAAAATATGGAAATAATATGGAATAATAAAATAACAATACCTTTCCTTTTAAACATTCTTTATTGTGAAAAATCAATCATTGTAGTTTAGTTTTATATAAAAAAAAACAAAAAAGATAAAGATAAGAATAACAAAATGTTTAATCCAAATTAATAAAAATAAATCAATTCAATTACCATTAATTACCTAGATTCTCTTCATTAAATTGGTTACAATATACAACAACGTGCTTTTTTAAATTTTCAAAATTAAAACTTTGACAGTTTTGTCGAAATATAGCCTTGTATTGGCTAAATGACCTTTCTACGTCACATGATCTTACCGGAGCATACTTAAATAAGCATAATTCGGGTAGTGAGAATCCAAGTTTATGGTGCCCCCAAAACTTCCGCTCAGCATATTATCAATTTGTTTTAGGGTATCAAATCTTCTATTTTTCTCCAAAACATTCTTTAGTTTTTGTTTAGCCACTTCAGCAACGGGGCCTTCTGTTTTAGACACTTTATTTTCTATTTCGTCAATAATCTTCAGGTTCGTATGCAGTGATGTTGCAGAATTTTCGAGTGCTTTTAACTTGTGTGCTAAAAAGCAATAATTGCTTTTTATATAGACCAAATCATTGTGGAGAGTCTCATCTTCCAGAAGTTCTTTGGCTGCTAAGATACTTGCAGAATCGCCATCCAATTGAGAAACAATTGTTTTGATTTGATTAAAATGCTCGGCGTAGTATTCAACCGCTGTCAACCAAGTACCCCAACGCGTCAGCACTGGTTCAGGTGGCAAAGGTATTCCGGGATACAACTCTTTAAATTTGGAGATCCTGCTCGGTGCTTTCAGAAAGATTTTCTTCACCTTTGATATCAAACTATCAACATTTTTAAACTGGAACCTTATGCATTCGGCTAACCTATTTACACCATGTGCCAAGCACGTTACATGAATCATTTTAGTATAGAAAGCTTTAATAGCATCTGCAGCTTTTACCATATAGGGGGCAGCATCCGTGAGTCACAAGAAAACTTGTTCATGTTTAACTCCATCAGGCCACAGAACACTCATAGCATCATTAAAAAGTTTTGCTGAAGTCTGGTGGTTACATTTCGGAAGTTCTTCACACGCCAATAAATGGGATTTGCCGTGTCTGTCTTCATATAGACGTCCGATAACCACGTTACCTATGCAACAACCTTGAGTGTCCGAAGTTTCATCTATTGCAACCCATATGGGGCCATCTCTTATATCTTCACGAATCTTAGCTAAACAATCTTCATAAATACCGCTCACGTATTTGTGGATTCATCGGGAATACGTTTGCCTGTGTATTTTTCTATGAAACTTTTATAAATCGGATTATTTAATTTCCATAAAGATATGTCGGCACAAATCATAGCATAACACAATTCCTTCGAGAAAGTACAACTTTGAGAAGTACTGGCCATTGCATCAGAAAAAAATTGTTGCTTAAATTTCTTCTTCCTCGTAATATTTTCCTTATGTTTTGCAGTAGACACGTGTTGCGATATTAAAAAACGCTGTTCAGACGAAATAGATTTGTTACAGGCATTACAATATAGTAATTTTCCGTCTGTACTTAGCGATTGGCTTGGGAAATCTTCGATATATTTTTCCAATTTGAATTGCAATGGTTGGTTATCCTTGGGCATTTTTAAATTAAATTGGTAGACTGTACACAGTAGTGAGGATGACGTGATTCTTACGTAAAAAGTACAATGACCCGCAAGAAGCTTAACACAACACGTATGTATAACGTTCGCCACCCTTCTGACAACTGACAATCAGGAGACCGCCCGCTGCGCCGTGCTGCGATACTAGCTAGCGTGGGCGTCGGTAGGGACGAGGAACGGAGAATCACAGTAATTTACTGTGGTAGAATGAAACAAAATTTGACAAATAGGCGACAGTGCGACACATCACACGTAGGTATTGGCGCACCGTACGGCCGTGTGGTGGCGGGAACGCAAATACGTACACGTTATACCTATTTTTGTAAACTAAATCTTGTTCTATCATATATAAATTGAAAATATGGATGATTGTGATATTTTTATGCAAAATATGCATTTAACCCTGAAATATGGAAAAATATGGAAAATTAAAATTAGTTTTTCCCGATCCAAATACGATAATTGATGTAAAGAATTAATTCCCGAACGAAAATCGTGTGCATTAAAAATATGTATTTACGTATTATTCCGGGCCCTACTCATAGCCCTACTCATCAAATTTTAATAAGCAACAACTTTTATTTGACAAATTACCATAGAATGCTTTTTGTACAGTTATACAAAGTGGTCGTTTTGATTGTTTACCACGCTGTATGAGGTTCATAAACACATAATTAATTAGTAATTACACTGTTATACAAGATATCTGTTTTTCATTTTATCTGAAAGAATTCGACGTGGGAAGTTCATTTCTGCGATTAGAATTTTGCTAATGTAAAATAGTTTTCTAGTTATAATGCTATGCAGGACGGTGTCTTGTCAATTTGACGAAAAAATGAGACTTTTGTTTTTGATAGATATGCTGATCTGCTTGTTGAAACCATAACAATAGATTATTCCACAACTGTATTTTTCTTAGTAAAATTATTGAAGTAGTGTTTTTCTGAAAAGTCGTTTGTGTTTCGCTATCATTTCTTGTTAAAAGCATAATTGGAGACCAAATGCTAATAATTGCCTTGGAAGGGTCTCAGGGTACAAGGGCCAATTTATTCCGGGGAACACCACCAATGAAAAGTTCCAATATTGTGCAATCGGACAATTTCCAACATTGAAGTCCTCAAAGATTTTGCGATTTCAACAACTTCCAACAACATGTTTCCCTATAGAAGGATTTCAATATGCATAAGGTAAAAGACGTTAGAACATCGAACTACAACCTTTCAAAAGAAATGAAATTGTTGATCAAGATGTTTAAGGTTATTTTACTTCTAATTTTAATACTTATATATATATATATATATATATTACTACAACCCATATCATATTAATTCTTGATTTTCTCTTGTTTTAGACTTTAAAGTCTACTGATTTTATAGCGGAATCTCCTGATCTGTTTGATAGAAATCTTCCGAAATGTAGAAATCAGGCCGGACAACACTGTTACATTATTCAGTTGCCGAACTTCAGAGCAGATGGTTGCGTTTTATTGTTAGTCTGTGTAAGATTTTCGTAAATTCCCTTGAAGAATCTGATGGTAAAATTGGAATTTCTCATCAAATTTTACGCAGACGCGTCTTCTAAGTCATCGCATGCCTTTACAAACTGATTATACAGGGTGCATTACCACTACACCTCCCATCGGCAGAAAAACAAATAAAACATAAACAAAACATAATATAATAGAGAAAATTACGCATACCGAATGAGGTACCCAATAGTACCTGTACTAGAAAGAAATGGCAGTATTCGTCTCTCTATGCCAATTACAAGACAACCATAAATAAACTTCTTCTTCTTCTTCTTCTTCTTAGATCTTTTCCTCTACTGGTTCTTGGCTTATAATTCTTCTTATTTCCTCGTTTCTAACTCTGTCCCATTTGCTTTTCCTTGTTATTGTTTTAAAGTGTTTCATTTCTATAGCATTTATTTTTGTCCTGTGTTCTTTTGTTTACTGTCCAGTTTTTACTGGCATAGGTTATTGAGAGAATTGTGACTGCGTTATGGACTTTCATCTTTACTTCCATTCCTATTTATTTATGTCCCAGAGCTGTCTTGTTTAGTGCGTGGTATATTTTTGTTGACTTAGTTTCTCTATTCTTTATTTCTGGGTCCAATTTTCCATCGTTTGTTATTGCACTACTCAGATATTCGTATGTCGTTACATTTTCTAAGACTCTTCCCTTACAATTTATTCGGTTTTTGTCTTGTTCTGTTGTTTCCTTTTTGTTGATGAACATCACTTTTGTTTTTTCTGTGTTAATTTCCATTTTCATGTTTTCTATCTCTTCATCTTTGTTCTGGAGTCAGCTATTAGTAACACATCATCTGCATAGAGAAGGTTCCATATTTCTGTATCCAATAATGGTATTTAGTTTGTTTCGTCGCTGTTTTATTCTCTTATTTATTTTGTCCATCATAATTACAAATAATGGACTCGGCCAATCGCTCTGTTTTAAACCTCTTTTCATTTTAAATCCTTCTGATGTCGTCCCTGCTATTTGTTTCTTTACCCTCACCTTCTTATATGTGGATTTTATTACTTCAGTTAGCTTTCTTGATACTTGTAGATCTTGCAAACTTTTCCATACTTTATTCCGAAATACCGAAAGCCGCTCTAGGGTCTATAAACGTTGGAAATAGCTCTTTTCATTCTTTCTTAAGAATCATAATTATCCTATTCCAAAAATCTAAGATATTTTTACAAAAATGGCAGGTGGATAATGATTTTGTACCCGTGGCATCAACTAGGCTTACTAAGATATGGATGTTGATGATGAAAGTTCATTAGTACAAGCAATTAGTACAGAGAAAGGTAAATGCAAAGTAAAGAAACTGATAGTTGGTGTAAAAATTGCGCCAAATGCTCGACAACGTTTAATGGATCAAATACATACATATAAATTTCCCAGGAACAATATGTGGTACAAAACAACCTACTGACTTGCTTCAAGATCACTGACCAATTGAATCGAGAAACTACAGCACTTGCACCACCGCCGTTTCCACTGCATCCTTGAAAGTCCTCCACTGTAAGGCATTTTCTTCTTCCTTCAAGGCCTCAGAAGTGTCCCTATGCTAACAAGAGAGTGGGAAAGGGTTCAGTAAACTACTGAAGCCACGTGCTGACTAGTAGAGCGTTCCTTTTCATACCAAGTTAGTCGAGATGCTAAGAGTGGGTGTAGCCGATGGTTTCCCTTTCCAAATCCCAGCGCTCACCGCCATCAACCTTTTATACGTATGAGGCTGGATTGAAGAGTTTCTGGAATTTTTATTTTGCATCATTAAGCAGGTTATTTCAATTTTTCATAGCAAAAAATCAAATTGATATGATATTTAGTTCACTTTTGATAACCGTTGATGCACTTATATTTCGTGATTTTTCATTATAAAGAAAAATTAAACGATAGCTATCATTAAAGTTTTTTTATTTGGAGAGCAAAACAGCCACAGAAGTTAAATCCAGATTGATGAACCTCGTTCAGGGTGCCCGAAATCTGCGACAACTCCAGAAATCATTACGTATCATAATGTCATTAATGTCTGAATATTCTGAGGAAAACGCTAAAAAGTTCTGCAAAACAACTCAGGAAGTCTATTCTAAACACTCGCAGACACTAAATAACCAACAGATTATTAGTTCGGAATTACAAATTTGGTCGTTCCATTCGAGACGCAGAAGAATCTTGAAATCTCCGGTGACTTACAGTAAAGCCCTACGCAGGCCGAAATCTCCAGATCCGGCCCGACTCGCAACAAACTTGACGCGGTCCGAGAAAAACCCGGTCCGACAGATCTGACAAAGAAACCCGAAGGGCCGAGAAGTTCAAAGGGCCCGACAGACCCGACAGACCTCTATGGCCTGATAGGCCCGAAGAAATCCAAATAACCCCACAGACCCGAGATGTCCAAAAGGCCTCAGGGTTCAAGTTCCGTACTCCTGGATGTCGAGAAGAGATTCGAGTGGGGCATCGATCGATCAGGCTTGACGAGAGAATCACAACGCCACTCATTGTAGGTGCGGAAGAGAACGATTCAACAGTTATCCATCCATAGACTTGTATTGAAAATGTATTACAGGGCCGGTGCTTTTGAACTTCCATGAGTTTTATGATGGGAGTCTCTGGGAGGAATACTTAATCCAACCTAACCTAACCAAACTGAACCTAACCTAACGTAACATAACCTAACCTAACTTTTGAAACGTTTGTTTCAACTCAATGGCGTTGTGATCCTCTCGGCAAACCCGATCAAATTATACCTCACTTGAATCTCTCCTCGATATCCAAGTGTACGAAACTCTAACCATTGGAGGCCGAATCGTACGAGAGATTGGAGAAGCCCGATAGGTCGAGAAATTCAAGAAGTCAGGTCCGAATGGTCCAACAGGCCCGAACGGCTCGAGAGACCCTTATGGCCCGACAAGCCCAAGAGATTCAAACGGCCCAATAGACCCGAAGTGGCAAAAAGTCCAAACTGCCCAACATCTTAACGACTCGAAAGGACCGAACTGTCCGACAGGACTGAGAGAAGCCCGAAGGGCCGGGATGTCCGTTAAGCCCGACAGACCCGTATCACTTGATAGGCCAGAGAGATCTAAACAGCCCCATAGACCCAAGAAACCCAAAAGGCCCAAGAGGTCCGAATGGTACAACAGATTGGAAAAGCCTGAAGGGCCGAGAAATCCAAGAAGCCTAAGATGATTGAAAATAACTTTCTCCATTCAGGCGTTGTGGTAAAACGTGAAGTCCAATAGTGTTGCCTGCTAGTACTTCGATCCAAACATTTAAAGAGAATCTGACCTAGTGTCTGGACGGTCTCGTACAATGTGGATTTTTGTGAGGCTTTTGAGGCATATTGAGACAATTGAAAGTAACATCTCTTCATCAGTCCACAGTATTTGCTTATAGAAATTTTGGTTCAGGTTGATCTGTCGCAGTAGCAAGTTGCAGTAGTTGATGCGATTTAAATAAGGTGGTACGGATATAAAGAATCTGCTTTTAAATCATTTTGCACGGTAGAATTACTAGGAATCGACAAGCTAGTCTTCTTCAGAAACACTTCGTAAGATTTGTTCTTCTTGTTCGGGGTTTAAGACGAGTTTGCCGAGCACCAGCATTAGTTTGGTTTGGAATCATTTGACCTGTTTCTCTTGACCGCCGATTCACTCTTCTAAGTTCAAGCATTCAGCTTTCACGACATTACCATTTTCTTCGCAAACCAAATAAACCCGGTACATATCGGCATATTTGTCGAAACTAAACTCCACTGCTTACCAATAACGCACTGCGATGAGAACCTAAATTTATGACAAATTCGGAATGACAACAGTGATAATTTATCGAATAAAAGATTTAAATACGAGTCGGTTTAGAGTGCTAGTACAGCATTGCCAATTAAGATACATATTTGCAGAAAGCAATAATTCTCAGTCCAATAAAATACAAAATTTTATAATTTGCTGTTATTCTACAAAATCTGTTAATAATGTCCATTCATAATATTGCAAGCGCGAGTGTAACCAATGCCGGTTTTTTACTTTACATACAGAATAGTTGTCATCGTATTGTAATTAATGGCAGATGCGTTCCCAAGTCTTAAGAAGGTTAACACTGTTGGAGGATGACCCCACAAATGACCACATCTTTTTAATTCTAGGAAGATAAAGTTGAGTATCTTTTTTTCTTTTCATTTTGATCAATATTTTCTTCCGTGCGACGGCGAGTGGGGCAGGTAGTGCGTTTATAATGGGGAAATCTGGAGTTGGTAACCGGGATGGGTGGCACAGTTTGGTATTCGCCATAGAGAACGCCGGGAATTTTCTAAAACGGACTCTACGGTTCTCCAGCTGACGCATGGGTCTTATGAAGTGTGACGCGCTTATTTTAAATGTAGCAGCAGTAATGGAGTGGTTTTGGGCCCCAGATTTGGTGAAAAGGGTTTACTCCTCCGCTTCATCTTTGGCGCTGTTAGAAGAGAGCTTACGAAGACACTGAAATAGCTTTTCTTGTGGTTTGACCGAAGGTTTTTGGATGGGCACGCCTCATGTTTTATTTGTTTCCTTTTTGTAAGCGGGAGAGAGAGAGAGAAAGAAAGAGAGAAAGAAAGAGAGACCACAAGAAAGACACAAAATATTCTCCATCTTTAGAACCGATCGTTGTTTTGACTTGCGACCTTCTCCTCAGTGAATGCCAAAAGATGACAAAAAATTGCTAATAGGCCTTTTATCGTCTTAATGTTTTTCTGTATCTCAAAAATTCTGTTCCTATAGACATAAAACTTGGATTGTCAGGTGTGGTGGGGGAATAGCTTTCAGAACACATGGACCAAACTACAGGTTTTTGTTTTTTTGACAGATATTCCGCATCTCAAAAACGGCTACTTCTATAGAGATCGGACTTAGACTGTTAGATGTGGTTAGGTATAAGCTTTAGGAAGACGTAGTAGAAACCGGCCAGATATCCTGGTTTCTCAGGAACGGCTGGCCCTATAGAAATGGGACTTTGATTGTTAGGTGTGGTGGGGGAATGCCTTTCCAAGAAATAGGACATTATCGTTCGAGGATGTAGTCCAAGTCACAGTTCTGTTGACAAGGTCGATGGAGAAGGGAACCCGACCTGAGGACTCTGAAGGTGTACCGCATGAAGGCGTAGCCCTAGCCATAGTGACATTCAGTTTTACTAATAGGGTTGATTGCGAGTCATAGAGACATAAAGTTCTTTCAGCAAGGTTGATGAAGGACGGGGCCCGACCTATAGCCACCAAGGATAGTCCTTTCGAGAGCGTATTCCAAGCGATAGTGATATTCGTTTCTCCTAAGAAGGATCACGGAGAACGAAGCCTAACTTGGGGTCACGGAGTGTGACCCGCTCGAGGGCATAGTCCGAGCCATAATGACAATTAGCCCTTTTAACAACATGAGTGAAGGGTAAAAGCAGTGTAGAGCACCCCCAGAATTTTTGAATCAAAGGTGATCCGCTTTTCTTTACTTTTGTATATTCTGGACTTATTACAACGCAATGCTTTTATTCATTTTTCTTGGATGGATTTCTTTCCTGTTTAATGCCCCACCTGAATGTCCATAGCTTTTTGTACACCACTCCAAAATAACCTTTCTCTTTCTACTGTATACCCCAGATGTTTTTTTCTTACGGTGCACCTGTCTAAAGTATTTTCCTAATCTATACTTCAGGAAAATTGTTGTGAAGTTTGGTGTTAGCATCGCGCGTCGCAGTCGACTATCTTTGGGTTTTTAATCTTTTGCGTATACAGGAAACGTTTTGACTTTGGGTTATTTTCCTTTCGCCCCGGTGACTGCAGAAGACACACCGGAAACTGATCGTCCTTAGTTTTCTTTCTCTCTTTTTTTATGATAGAATTTTCGTATTTTGGGAAAGGCTGGCGCGATCCAGTTCAAACTTCGATTGATGCAAGTGGTGATAGAACGTCTCTCGGACGATCTCGGCACCGCCGATTGTCTTCTAGTTTTTCTAACATATATCCTGTATCTCAGGAACGGCTGATGGCTATCATGCTGTAATCTACCTTTCAAAAGGAAACCATACAAGCAAAACTATGCTTAATGTCCAATGTCCAATGTTAATTCTTATAGTTTTTAAACATCTTTTAATTTCTACGCTAGAAAAACCTCTTCTTCAAATAGGTACAGACAATAAGGAAGTGAGAAGTCAGACCTTGAGCCACCTATGTTGATGTAGTGGACAGCCAAACATGAAATTCTGCAAACAAAAGTGATCCCGGTCGATGGTCACCTTGGACAACTACACCCGGAAGGAATACCTAGTGTTTAATGTTTCTATTTTGTTTACAGAGACCACTTAATTAAAAAAAAATGATGTACAAAAGTGTAAGGTTAGAAAGAGATTTTAAATTAAAATTGACCTTTGTCGGAATACATTCAACAGAGTTCTTTTATAGCTAATACTTTAAGATATCCAAAAAAAACCAGATTTCGCAGAGAGCAGAATTGCGGCCAACTACGATGGTCCCAAGGTAGTCAAAATTCGATTTTTTAAAATATCCGAACGAAAAGTTAATCAATGATCGCCCCAACGCGGTATGTCGAGTCATCAGGTGTCATTCATGATGAGACCTTTTTTTCGGAGATATATCAGAGAAAAACAGCTCTCCTTTAGTGCAGGAGTGGAAGTGAAGATCAAAAAGAGATTGAACTGCCAACTGTACCAAAGTTGTTTGAAGGGTTGTTTCTGATGCATATTCGAATCACATGGTCATCGGTAAATGTTTGTATGTTTTGTCATTTTCCAAAAAATGTCCAGTATCTACAATGGTCTTTTACTTCTTATCTGAAAACTCTTGCATGAAAAAATGTTTGACTGGTCTCCTGTTTACAAATTTGCAAACCCGACTCGCTTATCGCTTACCGTGGTCGGAACAAAAACTTAAGTTGGATTGTTTAATATCTATTTTTGAATAATGATAAGATGCTTTCAAATTACATAAATATATAGGCACGTATTGCTTACATATTGCGTTTTCCATTTTTCAGTTCAGAAAATTGAGTACGCAACAACTAACAAAGCAATTTTGAGTAGTCTTAGATTCACTGAAGATATCAATAAAAGCAAAATGCGAACTATACATGTGATTACTATATCAAAATGTGGTGTAATATTACAATTAGAATAAATAAATTATTTCAAAATATTATTCACACAGTAGCAAAGGCAAAACCGTATCAGCCGTTGAAGAATTCTTTTCAATAATTTCTTAATGACCTAATAAGGTTACAGTAGAATTAGTTTTGTCTATTGTTAAATTGATGTTTTTCATCAATAAATCCATACTTTAATAATCTGTACATTATGGAGACAATAAATCAACATTCTTTCACTTTAACATTACATGTGACACACATTTTTAACTGTTACTAAGTGTTTTATAAATAAAAAATTTCATTCAGGGAGTCCGAATTAGGGATGGTCCCCAAAATGCTGGCTGCGTTTCCACGTTGAATTTCTAAACTTATATGACGAGGGTCAGCTGAAATGTTGTTAAGTGAAAAGCCTATAGAATCAATAAATAGTTTTGCTTCGCTACTAAAGGGGTCGAAAGTTTCCACTGCAAAGGCTAGGAATTCGTGATTGATAGCGATAGACTGATAATTCCGGGCTTTGCTCTTTTCTGCTGTTAGCTGCAGTTTTTTGGAATTTTACTCTCCTGAGGATGGTTGAAGACCTACTAGATTTAACCAAAACATGTAGCGAGCAATTATAATTTAATGTATGTATTGATTTGGATACATTTTGTGGAGAAGACTTGAGTTTTCTTGGTAATTTTTAACTTTCAATGATATATTTGATATCTTCTACGATTGTTGAGCATGTTCCAGCAAGGACACCATCATCCAAATACCATACAATAAAATCTGAGATGAGAGATTTAAGAGTTTCATTGATACCTAAGTTAAAAATTTCTGCAGGGTCTCCTGGCATTCAGTAAAAGAAGCAAGGTTACTGGAATGTTTAATTTGACAACACCGTCGATATCGCTTGCTTCGGCCCAATCGGGTTATAGTTCATCTCAGACAGCGTTGCTGATATTGTATAATACATTGGATTAGGGAAAAATTGAACGTTGCACAGGATTAAATTTCCTTGAAATGATTCACAGCAAAAGTGTTTTGAAACTTTTAGACATATTTTAACTTCACGACATCTTCCAAGATATCCAGACTTTAATCAAGAATATGTGCTTACGACAGCTGCGCCGAACTTTGCCATACACGCCATTATATATCATACGACACTTAAGAAGAACATCCACTTTTTCCTTACAAAATCTCTTGTGCTCAAGAACTTCGACCCCTAGATTTTGTAACAAGAATTGAGTATTGACGCTAGTTTCGTCGTAATTTAAACAATAATGACATTCTTAACAAAACATTCTTTAGTAATGAAGCACGAACGCATTCATCTGGTTATGTCAATTCCCAAAATGTAAGAATATGGAGTTGAGACAATCCCCACGAGTTAGCAACTGTTCTAAATCAGCAGAGTATTGGTAATTAGGTTGCAGTTTGTCGAAGAAGGGTTATTAGACCACTTTCTGTTCACAACACCATTACAGCTGCATAGGAATGATTTGTTAGACCCTGTTATACCACAATTACATAACGACGAACTGCCAAAAGGTCTCCTTCAGCAAAACAATGCTACACGACACAGGACTCGTGACTCGATGCAATTTCTGCAAGAATTCTACGATGACAGAATTATCAATTTCCTTCCGAGGTCTCCAGATCTAACTGTATTAGATTATCCTGTGTTTCAACATCTAAAAGATTGTTTTCTAGTAAAATCGGATCATAGCAAAGTCATACGTTATCTCAAAAACAGGATCCAATTATTATTTGCATCGCATTCTTTGCCAGAAGCTAGACATTTATGTCATGTTACTTTTTTCCCTAAAACACACCGTTTGCGAGGTACAGGAAGTCGAAGTTTAACAAAAAAACAGGGGGTTTTGACACCCTGTATCTCGAAAGCGGTGCACTTTAGTAAAGAACGTTTTGATGACAAAGAATGCTCAATTCTCATTGGGGAATGCATTCCTGTTTTTGAATACGATTTTACTAGAAAACGACGCATTCTAAAGAAAAAAAAACGCAAAAGTAACTTTTTGTTTCAAATTGACTATTACGTCCGAAAATAAAAGCATTTTCTAATTTTTCAGTGGCGTAACAATTTTACTTAGCATAGGGGGCTAGTCCACTCCCAATTCTCCGCCTCTGATAAAAAGTATCAAACTCAAAACTACGTAAAATGGTAAACGTCTTGGAGTAACAAGGATGTAGAAACTCTCATTAAGATATCTTATTTAGTTCTTAAAATATTGAGAAAACAAGAAATTTTAAACGAAACTTTGACACTCTGTATTTCAAAAATGATGCACTTTAGAAAAAAAGTTGTATGATAAAAAAGCAAGGATTGCGCCGGTTAAATATTTGCACTCATTTTAAAACCACCCTGTATAAAGGGATACCCTGACTGACTAATCTATTAACGCACAACTCAAACCGCTGGTTTTATAAACCGGAACTATGCATAGATGTTACTCTAGTGACGTAGGCAAACACTAAGAAAGGATTTTTTGAAATTCAACCCCTAAGGCGGTATAACAGGGTGTCAGATATTGTCCTTAAATGGTAAAACGAAGAAATAATATGTTTGCGCTTTAGTGCTCAGAAATATTTCTTTTGGACACTAGCGCTAGTTTTTATTGTCTTCCCCATTACAGGTTGTACTGAGAAAGATGGATGCGTTCGACCAAAGCAAATAGAGAGTCGTTGTCGACTTCAGGAATCCCGACCAGGTCACCGTAGACGATACTCACACCTTGTCAAATATTGAAAATATATTGGAGCGACTAGGTCACTCCGGGTATTTTGACTTAACTTCGGGATCCCATCAAATTCCAATAAAAAAGGAAGCTCTACCAAAAACAGCATTCACGACACCATCAAGATTTTTTGAGTTCGGGTAAAGAACGCCCCATCGACGTTCCACGGCTTATGAACGCGGTTTTATCCGGATTGCAAGGTCTCAAATGCTTTGTATGAGTTGATGATATCGGAATTTATGCCTCATCCATAAAAAAACGCTCGCAAAAACTGTAATCAATTTTCGACTGATTTTGGATTAATAACTTCAAACTTCAACCCGACAAGTGTGAATTCCTAAAGAGAAAAGTGTTTTACTTAGGCTACGTCAGCTCCAAAAGAGGTGTCCGACCTAACCCAGACAAGGTAGCAACAATATGGAACTTCCCAGTGCTTAAGTATCAGAAATCCATCAAGAATTCCTAGGACTAGTAGGCTGCTATTGGGAGTTTTTCCAAAACTTTGTTGAGGAAGCTAAACCACTAATTCTTTTACTAAAAAAACCACACTAAATTCCATTGGAATGAATCCCACCAAAAACTTTGATACTTACTTTCAAAAATACTTTAACCTGACAATTTCTTCTAAGATATCCAGACGTTAATCAAGAATTTGTTCTTACGACATATGCGTTGCCACAGACGCCGTTCTAACCGAGGAGAACCAGGAAAAGACCCACCTATCGCATACGCCTCGAGAACTCTTAACAAATATGAAGAAGCTTACAGCAGTACGGAAAAAAATTACTTGGCATTTTATGGAGCCTAAGTCATTTCAGACCATATTTATACAGAAGAACCTTTACCATAGTCACAGATTAAGGTTGTTTAGTTGTAAAGACCCAGGAAGCAGAATCGTAAAAGTAACAAATGGATATTCGTTATTTCAGACCCAACCCGAGTTACCATCTCCTACATCTCTAACCTCATAAAAGAAATAAATCTACAGTCGACAGATGTATTTCAACTCGACGAAGGTTGTAAGGCATACACCCCTACAAGCGTTCTTCAAGCTGCAGTTGGTTACGTCCCTGCGCATATACGTAAATATAATTTATGATATCGATATCATCAAAGATAACTGTTGTGTACACAAACTCGTCAACGTCACCAGGAACATCTTCAGATTAGATCCGATACGAAAAGCGAATATCAACCTCGATAAACTTAATTATGCAAGACATAAATTACAACATTTTGACAACTTGTTTCAAAACCGTTTGGAAGCTCCAGACGAATCCCAATTTCAATATTGATATTCTACAATACTTACGTTGCTAAGATCAGTTATTGGAGCTATGATATCATACTGCATTCTATTTAAATAAGGCCTTCTCAAATTTATTTGGAATTTTGTATGCAAACTCAGTACAAGAAGGAATGCCTGTAATAGTTGTTGCGAAAAAAATATTTAACACTAATATTTCAGGCGTTCCTGTTACCCAAGAAAGCAAAGAAGCATGGTAAGATGGCAAACAAGTGACAAGTGTTGGTGTTCCTATAGTGCTTACTTCCAAATTTTGAAGATCAGTGACAAGGGATTTACTTGTTCCAAAGGAATTTAGACTGCGCCCTTCGTGAACCTTTTCAATAGAACTAAAGATACGATCATAAATCGAAATGTGGCATCCGTTGAGCCACTACAGGTAGCTGTGCCCTTCATTGGCCTTCTCAATAGAGCTAAAGATATGATCATGGGTCGGGATGTAATGTCCTATTGATCGCTATATATAGCAAAAGATACAACCAAAGACAGGAAATATGTCATGCAATGTCTGGTTCCAATATTATTTGGAGTATCAATTACAACTTAAAAGAGCCACGAAAACGGAAAGCGTTTACGCCAACTATAATGCAGAGAGTTTTGGAAGTACCACAGTTTAATCGTTTTTTATCAAAAAATAATCCGTCTGAATAAATTTACATTTTTATTAAATGTTTTGCTTTAGCAAACCAAAATTTGAATTGCAATGCAATCGTGCCTTGACCGATACAGTCAGCACTTTTGATAGTTTCAGATAGTTTCAGTTGCAAATTAGAATTTCTCACAGGAAATGCTTAGCATATAATAAATATTAATTTGACAGAAAACCTTGAAATATTTAATATATGTAACTGCGCTTTAGGTGAATTATCGTAATAGAAAGTATTAGTAAACGGTTAATAGTACAAACAGCGATTCCCATCATGCAAGTAGAACATCCGTCGAATATACAAAGATTTTTTGAGGGATCCTCAGTATTTATAACAGGAGCAACAGGCTTTCTGGGACAATTGATTTTAGAAAAATTGCTAAGAACGTGCACAGGAATAAAGACAATTTACATCTTAGTTAGCGAAAAGAAAGGCAAAAGTCCTAAAGAGAGATACGAGAAATTATTTCATGCCATTGTAAGTTTATCTGGATCACTTATTCAATGTTTAGATAACTATCTTATCAATAATTTTAATTAGCTATTTGGTGAAGTGAAGAAAGAACATCCCAATTTTCTCGACAATGTTATTCTTATGGAAGGCGACTGTGCTCTGCCGAATTTGGGATTAAGCGAACAAAGTCGTCAAACACTCTTAAACGAAGTTAACTGCGTATTCCACTGCGCTGCTAATTTACGTTTTAATGAGGAGATTCGTACTGCAACGTACATCAATGTAAGAGCAACTAGGGATATCTTGATGCTATCAAAGAACATGGAAAATTTGAAGGTAAACACTAAACATTTATTTTATGAGGATAATTGGAAATACTTTGCTTTAGTCTTTTGTGTACATTTCGACGGCTTACTGTATTTGTTCTAAACAAGAAATACGAGAAGAATTTTACGAGTCAACGATTACTGGGGATAAATTATTAGCGCTTGTAGATGCCCTAAAGGATGATGTCTTAGAGAGAATCACCCCTGGGTAAGAAGTACAAGAAAAAGCGAATAGCTTGATAAAATTTTAATCAGTACTCTAGTTTACTAGGCAAACTGACAAATTCATATTTGTTTACCAAATCGGTCACTGAAGAAGTAGTAAAAACATATAGTAAAGGTCTCCCTCTTAATATTGTCAGGCCATCACTAAGTAAGAAGTTGTTAAATTTTTAATTTATACGTAAATACGATACGTTTATTTATATTTCAGTAAACAGCACCGCTACGGAACCTCTACCGGGATGGATCGACAACCTGTACGGTGTAGCAGGTATGACTATAGCATCGGCTTTAGGAGTAATACGTGTCGGATTTGCCGACAGTAGTAAATTGGTGGACATCGTACCTGCAGATTATGTTACCAATTGTGCTATAGCAGCGGCATGGAATGCCGCTTACAAAACGTAAGGCATAGATTGAAAATTCCTTAATCAGTTTTAAAGCTATTGGCTTGTAGAACCGACATTATTCTAGATGATACCAATAAATTTGAAAAACGCAGTAATCCAGCCAATATTGATATTTACAATGTTGTCAGTTGCACCCAGAATCCAATTACATGGGGTAAATAATTTGTAAAAGTCTCTATATTGTTGTATAGGTTGCACCAAGTAGCTATAAAATTCCACTTTATGTATAAGAAATGGAATTTTAATTTTCTTACCTCCATTTATCACTGATTTCACGAGGTAATGGAATCAGATATAATGTAACAAGCTTGTTACTATTTTACTACTTGTTTTTAGTGTTTTAGTCAAATAAAGACAAGCACAGTTTTAATATTATCCAAGATCTAGTTAACTATTTTTGTTTTAGGCGAGCTGTTGACATCTGTTGATAAGCACGGTCGCAAAATACCGTCGACATCACTTATATGGTATCCTTTTATGTTTCTCTGCTCTCGGTACCGTTTGTATCTAGTTTGGTTCTTCTTTCTTCATACGATTCCGGGTTATATTGTGGATTTTCTTGCTTATTGCGTTGGTAAACAACCCAGGTAAGTTCCTTAAGTGTTCCTTATTAAACAGGAATGTATTTCAAATCTTAATCGTCTTTCAGGTTAGTAAAGATTTATAAGAAGATGCATACATTGGTGGATACAGTAGGTGATTCCACAGTAAGAAGCTGGAACTTCAGTGATGAAAAAACGCAAGGTTTATGGAAGAACTTAAATGAGACAGATAAACATTTATTTAATTTTGATATAAACTCGGTCGCTTGGGATGATTACTGCTATTACTATGCGAAGGGTGTTCGACTATACCTCCTAAACGAGTCAGAAGATACCATACCATCCGCACGAAAAAGACAGAAGATGTTTCAAATATTACATTATGCGTTAGTTGGAGTTTTGCTGTTTGGACTGTTTAGGCTTTTGACATTCTTTTGGAGAATTCTCTCTTAAGAATTTGCATTTAAGTAATACGCATGATTAGAAAAAGGTCTCCCAGGTCTTAGCCAATCATTGTACTATTATAATCAAGGAGCTGTATCAAATAGTTGATGGTCTAGTAAAGGTGTCCGTATACCTGACCGCCATGCATTTAAATACATTGAGTTTATCGATATTACTTAGGCGGACGACTAAACATGTGCAATTCGCGTAAGATAGTGACGTATTTTGTGCAAGATAAGCGCAAGTCAGTGGTGCAACACATTTTCGTTTTATTGTATGCATATGTACGTACATGGATATAATACTTAGTAAACGCCCCACCGCTGGCACGATTACGTCACCGATTCTTTTCATGACGCATCAACTAACGGATACCGCTCCTTGATTATGTTAGGGCTATTCACGTGTGATGACGCTCCTTGATGCAAGTGATAGGCAACCCAACCTGCACACTTCCAAAGCACGTTTATAGTCTTAAATTAAAAAATTGAAAATCAAAACTAGGAGTCAGAGACGATCTTTTGTTGCATCGTTTATGCTTGCTCAGTTTGTTTGACATTTTAAATTTTAATTGTACGTTAATACGATTTAGTTTAAAAACGTATTCGAATAATGAGAAATAAATTCTTCTTATTTTAATTAAATATAATATAACTTTAAAATCGACAACACATTCGTATACTGAATTGTCAATTACAAACTGACTCTTTCTTTATTTTAAATTGCAAAAAAGATTTGAAGCAGCTTGTGAAAATGTATGGAGTGTTGCATTTTCAAATCTCGCTGGTGTATTCATCACTCGTGAAGAACCCTCTATAGTAGGGTATGCTCTTTCTTTTACAGAATTCAGAGTAGACCTTGACATGATATGTTTGTAACAGTGTAAGACATCATTGATTTTAGCAAGACCTAAGGTAATCAATGATGTCATTATATTTCGGGTCTATATGGTATTTGCAAATAGACTTACATTATTGACATTATTGTAACATTTTTACCTGCTCAAGAAGTTATGTATTTTATTCTTGTAAACACCGGTCAAAATGTAGACTCAAAGACGTCAACACGTATCTATTTAACATTTAGCAAGATATAAAAAGGACCACACCTGTAGAAAAGGTTTCAATCTGTACAAAACATTAAATATTCTCAAATAAAAAGTAGATAATTCACTATTTCAAGTAAAGTAAAAATTTATTAAGATCGCTCTTATGTCCCAGCCATTTCAGGTAGTATCCTTTTAGAAATTAAAGTAAAGGATAAATAAATTTGTGCTGGGAACGCCCAACAATGTACTACTACCGCAGTTCAACCGCCAAGTCGCCGTTTGACAACGCCGCCTCATCATCCGCGATATACGGCGATTCTGTCCGAGATTTAAAGACTCCTCCCAAACCCGTTTACTAAACGAAAATGCGTACCGCATTTTCAAATTAAATTTTGCAGTGAATTAAAATGCTTCGCTCTAAGATTTGAAATTTATGAAATAAAAACCGACTTTATACTAACCGCATTTATTTTATAAATATTTCTCCACTCAAACATGCAATCACATAACATAATGTACACAAGTACTACATCAATAATAATACATTTTCTATTAAATCTCTTAAGCATACTACTGAATTGACTTCATCATACCAAAGGCATTATAAAAAAAATACATGAAAATCTAATTGACTATTTTCTCATAAATGTTTACTATACACATTTTTAAAAATTAAAGTATGGAATGAAAATGAATTGTGTTCCAAAAAAACATTCAGAAAATAAAGTAAAGAGAAAATGATATAAATATTGTATGAATATTTTACATTTACAAACAGCTTTATGTATCCTAATGTAACCCTATAGACAAAAAAATGTTTTGTTGGTGCTACAAAAAATTTAGTAGAATTTTGGACAGCAGATATTTTTGCAAGAACAGCAAATATTTTTGTCACACAATATAATATTTTGCTCTTGCCACTACAGCGCTTTGATAGATACAACAAATTTATAATTTATTTTCGAGTTAGGAACAGATTAATTTGTTGCTACAGCAAAAAAATATTTGCTGTCAAAAATTCCACTAAATTTCTTGTTGCACCAACAAAACATTGTTTTACATATACTTACTACCTATTGTCTACTTAACTTGATTCAAGCTGGCCTTATTTTGTTTATTTCTTTTAGATGCTTTAATAGCTAAGGATTTAAGAGCATCTGTCCTTTCTTGCCTTGCATTTTGACCATTAAGGCGCCTGTTTATATCTTTTACGTAACTAAATAGTATAATATTTATGCTAAGCTTAATTAAAAAAGTAAGCAAATCTTTGTGCTGCTCACAAAATAATGTTGACAGCATTTCAGTGGCCATAACAATTTCAGCTAAGCACCGTTTGACTCCATATAACACAATGGTTTCAGGGATGGCCTCAGTAATTTTATGTAATATAATTTTAAAACATTTCATAAAATTTGCTGATGATGTTTTTAGTAAACCAGGGTAATTGGATCTACTAACAATAAGTGGATCACATGACAGATTTGTAAATGTTAATAGACTTCTACACTGAAGACATGATTTTGTCTTTATGAAGATTTTTGATGCTACATAGAATGGAAGAACTTTGAAATATAGGTGTACGTACTTCAGGTGGCATAAATGAAATGCGGCGAAAGGAAATTGTTAATAAGAAGGGATTTAAAAGAAGACACAAAGGAATTACATGTAGGATTGGTGGGTCATTATGGTGATTTTAAAATTTTTATGGATCTAGTTTTGTTGATAACAAGCACCGATCTCTCAACAATGTTATCTTTTTGCCTTTATTGGATTACTGGAACTTTACGGACGGATTGCAAATTATTTATAAGTAAGAACTATGTTTTAGTATGTTTTTTTTTGTAATGTTCTTTTGTAAACTTTGAGACACAGTGATTAAACTTAATATTTACGTAAGTCAGGATAGCATTATAAATTTTTTCCGGAAAAAGGGCTTAGATTTTATTAATATTATGGTTGGAGATTAATTCTCACTAACATTATTGTTCTTGGTTAATATATACTTTGAGAATTTCTTTCTATTTAAGTATCGTAAATCTATTTTCAGATTACAATTTAATTTTTATCATTTAATGGTTATTTTGTTTTGCTTAATATTTTTTTAAGCTTAATAACGAACCCCTCAGGTTTCGTTTGAATATGATTATATCATTTTTCTTTGTGTAAAGTTTTAAAGTGTTTCTGTTTATAATTGATGTTATTCGAATTTATTTTATCATTCTATATTAAATTACTTGTAACGTTATTAACTTAATTAATTTATGTTTTGATGAACTAAATCTTTATTAATCATTTTTCATTGCTTTGCATTTTGGACGTTTTAATAAACCGACTGTGTTTCATCTATTTTGGCATTTTATTTGTTAAGCTTTATTTGTGTAAACAATCAGGTAATGTATTGTGTTATGAGTATCCCAGGTTTCCAGTAATAAAGAATCAAACTTTTTGCTTCTAACAATTTAAGAGTGTTATAGAGTTAACGTTTTGCAAAGTTTATTTTAATCATGAGAAAGAGAGAGAGATGCTGAAGTTATGTTGCACATTATGATGTTTTATTATTTTATGTTTTTGGTGTTGATGATACTTTTATTATGGTCTGTTTTGTGTTAACTAATGAAGCCAATGTAAGCTTCAAATAGAGTGGAGAGTGCATCTTAGCATCCAAATACAATTTTAAGTTTCTGTATACTGGGTGATACTTCCTATGGCCACCCATATACAGAATTTTCGCCGATGTGGGGACAGGTCGGCGGATTATTTCTTTTTAGCATAACTGTTTCCTGGCGCCCTTTTGGTATCTCTTTTAGGCTTTTCAGCTAAAAGCTAAGTTTTAGGCTCAGGTAAGATCATCAAAGCCTGGATTATTCACTATTTTGGAACCTACTCCCGTCTTCGACATGAGCTATGGGCTTGAACATCTACCGATATCTGGCTTATACGGGACTTGTGCATACTTTTGGGCATTTTCCCGTTACAACTGTTCTCGTCTAAATCCAGCTTACGCTTTAAGCTATTGAACGTTTTTACTGCAACAAAATAATTTAATCATAATTACATCTAAATATAACTATGTACAAGAATTCTTACATGCATTCTTCAACTTTTCAGGTGTTCTTAAATGAGGTTCTGGAGTTGAATATAAAAAATGATTTTCATATGTACATCCTACAATAAAATAAAAACAAAATTAACAAATCGTTAAGTAATTAATTGTATTACTGCAAACAATGTTTCAAAGAAAACAAGCTGATTTATTCAACAAAGTTAATATTTAAAAAGTGTTTTATTTATATATATAATATTAATTTTAAATAGGTATATTGTCAATGCAACTATATAAATATATAATTAAACTTACCAGGTAGATACAGAGCAGGTACTGAATATTGAAGCAAACTCTTTCCTCCTGGGTTTCTGCAGCACTCTGCAAAGTGCCTATCGCAGACTACCAGAAGTCTGTAAATATCTTCTTCCGTCTTCCCCAGAAACTTTTTACTCTGTATACGCTGTATCCATATTTGGAAAACAGCTTTGTTCTTTAAAGGAAACCGGTGTCTTACAGATGTTTTATCTGTACAATTTGGTATGCAACACCGTTTTATGCCACCCATAATGCAGATTTTTTTAAATGGTATAAATGAGAAAATAATTTTAGATTTTATGTTAGATAACCTAAAATACTCAAACCACACTCAAACTCATGTGTGCACCACGTGCGATCATGAACTTTTAAGAATGTGCTTATTACGCATGCGATGTTTAAATATTCGCCCGGGATTATTTAAAATATGTAGGCTGTGCGACACCTTACGATTGTACGCCAAAGCGAATTGAGGATAATTATTCTCAAACAAATGCGCAGGGCGTCCATCTGGGTTTGGCAATGCTGCCTTCAAGTTCAAGTCTGCTGCTCCCTTTTCGCAGGGGATGGAGTTTGGGTTCGTCTCGACCCCACGAAGGCACGCGAAGCCCTCCAACTCGGAAGGCAGGGAGCCGGCAACCGCATCCGCAAATGCTGATGCAAGGCGGTAACCCACGACGGTTCTCACCGTCAACCAGTTCTCCCCTATAGCGAATAAACACGGAGGGTGCGGGTGCGGATAATGACGATCAGTACTCTGGGCGCTCTGTTCATGTGTCTTCGATAATGTCTTATACAAGAGAAAATTGAACGGAAATATCCAGTGAGCTGTCCAGAAGTAACTAGTGTGTCGCAACGTTAGAGACAAAATTTCCATTCAGCCCGCCACGGCCGATGATTTCTGTGAAAGTAAACGGTTTTTGACGCGGAGCGGGTTCTGCATCATCATTACAACCTTGTTGAGGACAAACCGTTAAACGTTGTGATCCGGGGACTACCCGAGACCGTTCCAGACGTG
Organism: Ignelater luminosus; assembly: GCA_011009095.1. Classification (NCBI taxonomy): domain Eukaryota; kingdom Metazoa; phylum Arthropoda; class Insecta; order Coleoptera; family Elateridae; genus Ignelater; species Ignelater luminosus. Next base: position 208,091 of record VTPC01090686.1, read on the forward strand.
GACGTAAAGGACACTCTCTTCGAGAGCTAAGTCATATGCATAGTTATTTTTTCACAAGCTGTTCTCTTTAAATGAAAGTTGCATTCTCGATAAAATGAATTTTTAATTGTCCATAAAAAGACATCCAAAGGTTGTAGTTTTTGGAATGTGTGCAGTAGAAGTGACACGACATGAATGTGTTAAGTTTTGCAAAAGTCATACATTTCTAAGGAAATATCGCTTCCATGATTGTCGCAAATTAACAAAACTGGGTCTGCAGATGCTTTCACATGTTTGTAGTAGTGCTGCTATCACTCTAAAAACAATTGTTGATTGATCCACCCATTGTTTGAACAACGATAAGCTGCTCTAGAGGTCCTGTAGCTTCCAAGCAAACAGTCATTTTCTTGCGTGGAAAAATAAACATAGGGAGTACATATCCCCCTGCAGCATTTATAGTAGTAGTAGTAACAGTAGTAGTAGCAGTAGTAGTAGTAGTAGTAGTAGTAGTAATTTATTCCCTTAATCATTTACAAATGTTGGAATATAATAAATAACAAAATAAATAATATGTAAGCAATAACTAACAATAAAAATAGTTGCAACTGTATATACAAATATAAAATAAAACAAACTTTAACTATTAAGTGGTAAAATCATGTTTGGGAGAACATAAATAATCGATCTAAAATGTAATTATATAACTTAAGTTGGACAAAGAGATAAAAGACAAGTACATTTATATGTATAAATAAAATAATAAGGTAACACAGTGTATACAATTATGTATGTAAGTGAAATTTATGCGTAGGTAGATCGCGGTCAGTCGTATGTTAGTTATCATTAATAAATAACGAATGATACAAGTGTTAAAGGAGATATAAAATGAACAACACAATTTAATAGTCAAAATGTATAAAATTTTGTAATCGATAACTAACCCAATCAAAAGGAAGATTTAAGAAATTCATTCAAGCTATAAAATGCATAATTCAACAAAAACATCTTTAACATCTTTCTGAAGATTTTCAAGGACTCCTCCGTTGTATAAAACTGATTTTTTAACGATTTCATTATTTGGTTTTATTGTATTTAAACTCGAGCAGTTTCTAATACTATGACTGTGACTATCTTGTCGTTTTGTGAATAAACTTAAGTTCCTAAAACTTAATAAAGCTGTTTCGAAGATAAATAAATTTGTTAGGGTCATGATTTTAAATTCTATAAACAAATCTTTACAGGAATGTCTTGAGTTAACATTATATATAGTTCGTATTGCCTTTTTTTGAATTTTAAAGATAGCATTGATTTCGGTGATATTTGCGTTTCCCCAGAACGGTAGTCCTTGTCTGAGTAATGGTTGAAATAGGGCATAGTACACTTGTCGGCATATTGTTTAATTAATTTCCTTCGATAGTACCTTTAGTGTATAACAAACTGATGATAATTTAGATCTAATGTATTCAATGTGGTTAGTCCATTTTAATTTATGGTCTATAACAAGTCCCAAAAATTTTGTACAGTCTGTAAAACGTATATCTGTATTGTTAATATTTATGTTGACAGTTCCTACAACGTTTGTTCCAAAAGTCATAATTTTAGTTTTTTGTATATTTAAGGATAACTTATTCACTGAAAACCAGTCATTTATAATATTTACATCATTGGCAACAAGTATATCAAGTGAGTTTGGGTTACTATCGTCTACAAAAAGAGTTATGTTTCCTTTAGAATAGCGCGAAATATCATTTATGTATAGCAGAAAGAAAAGAGGACCTAAAACACTTCCTCGTGGAACACCACTATATACATCATTTAAAGAGGAACGCACCAAAACGATTTTCATTTACCGTTTTTAATTCTACCATCTACTTACGATTGTTCAAATATGATTTGATCCAATTTTGAGGAATCCCTCGAAAACCGTAGTTATAAAGTTTATGTAATAAGATTGTATGGTTAACACAGTCAAATGCCTTGGTTAGATCGCAAAGTAGAGTGATATTAAATTTACTATCATTAATGCTAGTGTAAATATAAGAAAGAAAATTAATAATAGTGTCGTTAATATATTTGTTCTTGGAAAATCCAAATTGACAGTTACTTAATAAATTATGAGCTGTAATAAATGAAATCATTTGTTTGTAAACAATTAATTATATAATTTTAGAAAAGGTCGACTGCAATAAAATTGGCCTATAATTTGAAGTTTCTGTTTTATCGCCGCCTTTATGCAATGGTTTTATCAAAGAAGCTTTTAAGCATCCCAGAAAAGTCCCGTTGGTGAAAGATAAGTTTATTAATTCTGTCAAAATCTTTAATGCATCTTTCGGTAAGCTTTGAATTACCGTAGCTGGAATTCCGTCGTACCCAGCCGAGTTTTAATTCTTTAGTTCCTTAATTGTTTGATTGATTTCTGATATATTTGTAGGATGTAAGTAAAAGTTATTGTAATTATAGATTTGACTATTAGCGTTACAGGATGAACCTTTATGTATTTTTAATTTATTTGTCAGTGTTGTGAATAATGATTGAAAGTAATTATTAAAATGTTCGGCTACTTCATTAGGATTTTTAATTTCATTATCATTATCGATTATTACAATCTCGTTAATTGATTTGTTAGATTTGCCGGTGATCGAATTAACTACACTCCAAACTTTTGCGACTTTATTTGAAGCATTATTTATTTGAGATGCATAGTAGTTGCATTTGGCAGCTTTAATAACGCCTTTTAAAATCTTATTGTACGTAGTTATATAGTTATGTTAAAACCGTTTGATTAGTTGCAAATTTTTTTATTGTATTTAGAGAACTTATTATTACAAGATATCCTAATTGCTTTAGTAATCCAACCCTTTCTACAACTTTCTTTAATTTTTTTGATAGGAAACGATATAAAGGGTTTTCCAATAAGAGGTGTTATTTTGAATAGCCCGCTATTTCGGTAGATGTCACTTTTGAAGCTATCATTTTTTGACATTTGACAAGTAGAAACTACGCCATTAATAAATATGGAACGATACACGCTTCAACAACGCATTGAAATTATTAAAATTCACTATAAAAATGGTGAAAATTTGGCAGAGACGGTTCGTAAAACTCGAACATTTTTGGGTCACCGTGAAGCACCTTGTCGGACCGCAATACAGAAATTGGTGAAAAAATTCGAGCTCTTGGGACAAGTTAGTGATGTGAAGAATAAAACCCGTGCACGTCGCTCAAGAACAGCCGAGAATATTGCTGTTGTAGCCGAAAGTGTTAAAGAAAACCCAGGTTTGTCCATTCCTCGTCGTTCTTTGGAATTAGCCATTCCACAAACGTCATTACACCGTATCTTGCATAAACATTTGGGTCTTAAGGCTTATAAAGTCCAGTTAACACAAGAACTCAAGCCGGCCGATCATCAACAACGTCGTGTCTTTGCTGATTGGGTCGTTGAAATGCATGAAAATGATCCAGAATTCCATCGAAAAATCATCTTGAGTGATGAGGCCCATTTCCACCTCGGTGGCTTCGTCAACAAGCAAAATTGTCGGATCTGGGGCTCAGAAAATCCAAGAGTTATTGTTGAAAAGTCTCTCTATCCTCAACGTGTGACTGTTTGGTGCGGTTTATGGTCCGGCGGAGTCATTGGACCTTACTTTTTCGAAAATGAGGCTGGAGCAACAGTTACGGTGATGATTAACGATTTTTTATGGCCGGAATTGGATGGTATTGATCTGGACAACGTTTACTTTCAACAAGACGGCGCTACGTGCCACACAAGCAACGAAACCATTGATCTTTTACGAAAAAAGTTTCCGGACCGTGTTATCTCTCGAAGAGGTGATCACAATTGGCCACCGAGATCTTGTGATTTAACACCTTGCGACTTCTTTCTTTGGGGCCACGTGAAAGAGAAGGTCTACGCCAACAGCCCAGCGTCGCGATTCAAGACCTCAAAGATGGAATTCGTGAGGCTATCGAGGACATAGGGCAGCCACTTTGCGATTTGGTTATGGAAAATTTCATGAAAAGGATATTGTCCTGTAAGCGTGGTCGTGGTGGTCATTTGCCTGATGTTATTTTCCACTATTAACGGCATACCTTCCTCTTTATAATGAAATAAACATCCGATCATTTATATTAAAAAATGGCACTTTTCTTTGAATATCAAAATAACACCTCTTATTGGAAAACCCTTTATTAAATTTATGTATCATGACGTTTAGAAATTTAGTGGAACTTTCGTTAATATTATTTTCATCAATAATACTCGTCCAATTGTAAAAATTACATTCTTTCACAAATTTCAAAAAATTTTCCTTTTTAAAACAGCGCCAAGTTTTGCACCGGTTGTGTTTAGTTATGTTACTTTTAAAAGAAAATCTGCTTAAAACTGCTAAACCTGGTAGAACCTCAAACGCTACTGTATTCATATTTGAACAAACATAATCTATAACAGACGGAGTCGTCGAATATCTGGTAAAGCTATCAATGTGCATTGTTAAGTTATGCATTCCCAGCAAGTCTTTTATACGCGAAGATTCCAGTGTTGACAGGTTAGAGTCAATGTTAATATTTCCTGTAAGTATAATATTGGACTTATAAGAAAATCTATTTAGTAGATGATCAAGATTATTAAAAAATAAGTTAATGTCTCCTAACTGCGAACTATATACACATAAAATGTAGGTATCTATTTCCTTACAGTAAACACAAGAAAATTCAAAAGAAAGTTCAACGTTGAGATAGCTTTCAATAGGAACACTATTTATTTTGTTATTACAATAGATAACTGTGCCACCGTAAATATGCCGACTCCGACAAAAATAAGATAACGGTGTGTACGCTGTGATGAAAGGGAAAAATTGATTTTTCAACACCCAATGTTCTGTAATACATACTACGTGAATATTATTTAAATCCTCGATGAAAACATTAAGTTCGTTGATTTTATTTTTTAAACTTTGAGTATTTATGAGCAAAACATTGAGGGTATCGGAATCTTTGGTAAAGTCATCGCTAAAGAAAAATATTCTCTAGATTGTCGTAATTATTGGTGTATTTACCTTTCTTTATAGCGTTCAGTGAAGCTAGACTACTGTCACTTGATGGAAGTGTTGGATATAAGCCTGGAGCATTGAACGTTGAGTTCTTGTTTTCAATCTCTAGATGGTTCACTAAAGACAGTTCGTTTTCAGAACGAGGTAGCGTAGGATGTAGGTGCATAGCACTAATAGTCGAAGAAGTTTGCTGACTGTCTTCATTATCTGGAGAAACGATTATTAGATTTCCTTTCATTAAAAATACATTATTTTTCTTAACACCGCCCGTAACAGTTAAAAACTCCATATTATACTGAATGCCATGTATAATATTTGTACAGAGTATATTTTTCCCGTTGGAGTTTAGAAGTAAGCCATGTTTAGTAAAGTCTTGTTTACGTAAAATTGAATTCGAGTCTAATAATTCGACGTTACTTGAAAATTGCTGCACTGTGTTAAATAGTGTAGGATTTATCTCATAGGAAAACTGGTTTAAAATATGTCGTCCATGCCAATAAGAAACAGTTCCACATATAAGATTTGTTTTTTGCATTTGATTAAAAGTTTCTATAACCGTCTCATCACTTATTTTAATCCCTTTTAGAGCGTTGTTTACTCCGGCGATTAAGATTACATAATCCCTTTTGTTGGAATCTTTCGTTAAGTTGGATATGTTTTCTGTTACGTTCTGAAAAAGCGCATTAGGTTTCAAGATGCATTGAGTTATAAACTTATCGGAGGATGTGTTCTTACATAATCTTGCCATATCTCTGCCATGACTATCGGCCAAAATTAACAGCCTTGATTTCCCATCTTTTCTATCGGCAGTGTTTGTGTTTATAGTCGAACTGCCCTTTTGTTTCGTACGCACCTCTGTTTTATTCGTATCAGTTTGAATTTGTTGTTTATCAGTCGTATTTTGTATTGTAGAATTTGATGTATTTTTATTGTTATCGACGTTACCTTTTACGTATTTCCTCATATTTTTATTTTACGTTCCATTTTATCCACAAATATTTAGTTCTAATACAAACATCAATTTTTTATTTATTTTTATATATACAGGGTGTTTGGTTCACCGCTGTATATCCAAAAAGGGGTGGTAGAAGACATGATTTGGAACTTATCTAACCTAATATACAATTATACAATGTCACGGTGAGATATTGTCATTTTTCATAATTTCACCCAATTGGACGTATTTCCCCATTTAAATGTGAACACCGCACTATTGGAAACTTTTAATGTAAAGGTAATGATAATTTTATAATATTTCATAACTACTCTATCAATTTTAGTCATTTTCATCCACTCCTACAAGTGATTAAACAAATTAGACCCGGGGAAAGTTAAAAAAATTATGACTCTAAAATTTAACTTTTACTTTATAAGGCTTTAAAAGAAAAAAATCCAATGGGTAATTATGTTCAAACATTTTTAAAAACATCCTTCTTCTTTAAAATGACATATCACACTTTTAACCACCTGCAGATTCTTAAGACTAACAGGCGACTTGAATACAATAGAACCGTTTGGCCACACAAAAGCAAGCACTTGATAACACGTTATTGGTTGTAGGTTTGGCTTCATAACCATTGGTGATGTTGATTCTTGTTTCAACCGTTAATTTTGTGATTTTTGCGTGTTGCAGGTCCGTATGAGTTTGCGGAATCCCAAAGTTGCGTCCCGCTTCAGAAATTGAAGATACTTCTCCAATTGCCTTTACTACCCTTTTTAGTGTATCTGAGAGCCAAAACTTTCTGTTACTTGTTTGTTTATAAATTCTCGGCATCTACAGAACAAACGGAACACCAAATTAATAATTTATTATTTAAGTCAGTGTGGGGCAAAACCGCGCACAATTTTGTTGCATGCGCAATGTTACCCTCAAGTGTAGTACTTCGGAAATTTGTTTACAGAAAAAAAACCAGGCAGACAATCCAAATTATTTGCTAAAAAATAAGGTACAAGACTTAAGCAATTGTTATAAAGAAGAAAATAATGTCTGAGAAAAAAGTTTCGGCTTACCTAGCTTAAACAACGGGAGTTCAAAATTATACCAAACACGTGCTTTGTGAACAATGGCTGTTAACTAAAAGCTTGTTTGCGATTTCAACAAAAAAATGCGACTTTGCTAAGTAGTTACATGCTCAACCGCTAGAGGACGCCACTGTTAAGTATTTTCAAATAGTCATGTAATTGGCGAAAAGCAGTTGGGCAGTATTCCCCCACTTTTCCCTACCTTTTTAGAAATGTGTTTTTAAAAACAGAATTGAGATTTCAGTAATGGATGGATTTGCTAAGCAGAAAGTGAACGTTACAATATGTACGATATAAAATAAAGAAAAACTGAGAAACATACAGACGCAGATTTTTGCTCTCGCAAAATTGACAACAAAGAAGAAGGCATGTAAAATTTCATCTTGCTAATTTCTATTGGTTCTGTCCCTATAATTATTTTCCTTGAAGATCGGGAGGCATTTCTAGCATCATCAGCGAAATAAGAAAAACCTGTTTTGTAGCAACTGCACGGGTAAAAAGGAAAACTTAACTCAAGGATATACGTAATTTCAGCAGTTATTTTTTTAAATAAGTAAAATAATTCTTATATCAAAAATATTGATTTGTACCAAGAAATGAATAATGTTCCATTGAAGAAAATCATTTTTCTAATAAATTGCTTTCATGGAAAATACTATGCTTGTTTTAAAGTGATCATATGCTCGAAAATGAACCATTCCACGTGAAATGAAACAGTCATGAGACATCAAGTTTTCGTAAATGCTCAAATTTTCTTTTACTTGTTGTACTAATCAAAAGAGAAAAGAGACAAACTTCTTCCTTGGATCATTGTCAAGCTTAAAAAATGGTCATTTACACTATAAATATCACGATTTAATTGATTAAAAAAAACTTTATTTTGAAGGATTGTTTTCTTGAATTGCAAGTTAGAGAATTAACGCCATTGTCTAAAAATCTAGAAAAATTCCATTAATATTTCAAATGTATTTTCCTTGTGCCACCCAAATTTTAGAATAAAATTAGAACTGTGTCTTAAGAATATTTAATTACGGCCGTATGAGTGTGCGGAGAGGGCCTAAATTTCCAGGTCCAGCCCGACTGTGGACAAACTTGACGCGGACCGAAAACAGCCCGATAACAAGAGACACAAACGGACCCACAAAAAAGCCTGAAAAGCCGAGAAGTCCAAAAAGCTCGACGGCCCGAACGGTCCGACAGACCCGTATGATCTGACAGGCTCGAAAGGCCCGACAGGACGAGAGATCCAAACACCCCGATAGACGCGGAGAGCCGGGAAATCAAAAAGACCCGACGGCCTGAACGATCCGACAGACCCAAGAAGTTCAAAAAGCGCGACAGACCCGTATGGCCGGACAGGCGCGATACATGCAAATGGCCTGATGGACCCGAAGGATCGAGAAGTTCAACAGTCAAGACAAGACTTAACGGCCTGATTGACCGAAGCCCGTAAAGCCTCACAAATTTTTAAACTGAGGCCCGGCCCGATCCGAACCCTAGATTCGATCCGGGCTGCCTAAAGGCCCGACTAGAAAACCCAGACTGTGCAGGCTTCTATTAACCTGCATTGTTAGGTGTATCGGCTTGAATGATGCGGCGTAATGGCACTTAGGAAATAACTTCCAAGGGAGGTTTGTAGCTTTAGCTCTAAGTTAATTCTATAAAATTGTGCTTAGCTGCAAGTGGTTAGAGTGGCTGCACTTGTATATACTATATTCGTTTACTGTACATAATACCTGGGCCCCAAAAAGAAAACGGCATTATGATGTTTCAATCCGTTCTATCTCAAGAACTATAGCAAAAGCCTTAAAACGTGTGACTCTCTACAACTCTAACAAAGCTAAAAATAAAGGACGCAGAATAGTATCTTGATTAGAGAATTGGTGATACTTGTAGACAAAGATTTCTAAAATTCTAAAAATCCAAACAATAGTAAACCTGGTTCCTCTAGCGAAAATAATAATTGAGTTTATGAACGTAGTGTTTCAGGAACCAGGTAGGTACGTAACTAATAAACTGTTCCATAGGTAAATTGGACAAAAGCTAGGAAACTCGTCATAGGAGAAATCACAAAACAGCGAAATAATACAAGACACTGGTATACCGTTTTTACAAAACAAACAAAAGTCTACAAATTAAAATTTTAAATTCTTGGAGTTTAATCTTAGCATGTTTAAACAGCATTTTGCTGTTTGTACGCATTATTGCGAAAAAACATGCAGCTACAGAAAACTAGAGGAAAGTTTTGCAGTTTCCTGATACTAAACTCGAACGTCATCTAGAATCTTCTGAGGTGTACACGATATTTGAGTTTTAGAATTCTGATAATGTCAGCAAGGGAAACAGAGAGATGCAAAATTCAAAAACGAGTAATTTCATTTTAACTTAAAAGGATGTACCTCTGTTTATAAACATCTTGCATAAAAGTAAGCTTCGAGATTTGCCAAACTGAGCCCAAAAGAATTAATTTTTGTTGGAGCTCATGGAGCACATTCCGTTTGTTCTTGAGTCTGTGCTCAGTACAAAAACACAAACAAAATACTTAATCAATCAGTGCTTCCTTGAGAAGATTGCGGAAGTGATGCTGGATGGCACTTTTTTGCGACATCATGTGGAAAGGTGTCATGCCACGGAATTTGAGGTGCCACTAAAAATTTAACGATAAAAGCTACTTTTCAACCCAGACAGTTGTTTGATTCTGCTCAGATGAATATTGCTAATATTAATTTTGAGTTTTATTTCTAACCAGCGTAAAGCTAAACATGAGTTTTTGCAACAACACCGAATTAATTTGAATTCTAGATTAACTTTTAATTCAGCTTCTATAAACTGGTCTTAAATGATTCTTCTTTGAAAGTGAAGAAGAAGCACTGTCTAAACTCGATTGTGTGTGCAATGCTTTTCAATGTTGAGAGATGTAATTCATAGTTTCTTTTCTAATAGCATTTAGATGTAGATGGTGGTTCGCAACATAGCTTATTTCTAATTTAAAATTAAATAGAGGAGTGGAAACTTTGACAGCGAGATTAGGTAAGTATAAACAAATACATACCTCTAGTATTCCCTTAGAAAAAAGTTAAAAAAGTGTCAGTAACATCTAAGGCTTGAAAGTCAATTTTCTTCAAAACTTTGATTTGAGATGGAATAACCCACATACTCCTTTTGTCTTATTAATACCGAAATTCTTTCATTTCACTGTTGATTATTTCTTAATATAAATAATTGTATTTTTTATGTGAGGGATGTCATTTCAAATAACACGTATATGCAGGAAGGTTTACTTATTCGTAGTTAAATTTGAATCATAAATGAATTAGAAAAGTGATTTTTAATAAAGTTAAGTTTCAAAAAAATTTAAAATCTTTTTTCTTGAAATGAGAATCAGAAGCGGATTTGGGTTCGATTGCGCCCTAGGTCTATTTTGATATGGCACCTTTTTTGTTTTTTAAAGGTTTATATAAAACATATAATAATAAGAATGTAAAAAACAATTGCTGTGGCAAAAGATTTTTATATTGTTATAATTCCCGAAATTTTCAATTGGTCAATTAATATTTTTTTTATTTCAATAATTATATACTTAACCATGTAAAAGTATAATGCTGCGGTGGAAAAAATAATATTCTCTAAAATTTTTTTACAGTCACCGGGAAACTCCATGAATTTCTTACCGCCCTATGCCCGGGTCTCTAAGCCTAAGCCTAAACCCATCACTGATGAGAATATAGGTATCATTAATTTGAAATAAATATTATTATTATTATTTATTATTTATTATTTATTATTTATTATTTATTATTTATTATTTATTATTTATTATTATTATTTATTATTTATTATTTATTATTTATTATTTATTATTTATTATTTATTATTTATTATTTATTATTTATTATTTATTATTTATTATTTATTATTATTATTATTATTATTATTATTACTACGTTAAAACAATTGATATTTTTATTAGTTTTTAATTACTAATAATATTACTCTTTTTTCTAATAGGACGGTCTACGCTGCCATATACCCGACATGATACAATTCAACATTACGAACGATATCCTGAAGTTCCAGCGTGGTAGGTTGTACGTGAGGGTACACCTTAGAAACTTTTGAAATCATAATCGGCCTATTAGTTCATCATTAACTACTTTTAAGCCTTGTCCTTATACTTCCCAGGAATTTGCTAATCTTATGCATACCAAGTTAAGTTGCCTTCCCAGTGCAACTGAAAATGGGGTAAATTTTGCAGATGACATCCATCTATTTTTAAATATTTAAAACCTAATTTCAAAATTGGCTCCCAAGTTTCCTGAATGACAACAATTTGGTTTCAAACAATCAACGATTTTTGTGTCAACCGATCTACAGACAAATACAAAGAACAGTGCCCGGTTGGGATCTTTTGTGACCTTAGCAGAGTCAATGTAGATATACTTCCGGCCTGGAATTGAATTGGATTAGTTCACATGTATAACAGATCGTAGACAATGCGTTGCTATAGAACATAGACAAAATAATAACAAAAACAGAATTTTATCCCGCTATTTGGATATTAAAATGGGTGTACCTCAGGGCCCGGTGCCCTGTCCCGTACTTCTTACCCTGCATATCAATCAGTTAAATACCGCAACAAATCAGGCACACCTCACTAATAGTGTCCAATAAGTATCGTGTTATGTCGGAAAATAGTTGTAATATCGCACTTGAAGACGTGAACTACGTAGCAAATAAAACAAAACACATGTAGTGATTTAAGTGTACTTATCGTAAACAAAGCTATTATACCACATGAAAAATATGTAAAATGCTTGGGCTTCCGCATCGACAAGTGCCTTGACTGGCAACATCACTAAAACCAACTTGTTACGAATAATTAAATAATAATTCATGGTATTCGTTTATGTTGTTTCATTTATTAGTTAATGTTTTTGTGTTTGTTTATGTTGAGAATTTAACATTGTTGTTGTTGTTGTTCATATTGGATAAGAAAGGTCATGTATAAGAAAGGTCCTCTATCCACTTTAATCAAATACTTGCGGTACACGCAATTTAAAATTTAAAACAAAAAAGCCAGAACAAAGGAAAGACAAAGGCTGTCAAAAGAAAAGATAAATTAATCAACGCAATAGAGCAATTCAAAAATATTTATCGGAAGACGTAGGGGACATTGTTAGTCGGTAAAAATTTGATTTATTTGAATTAATACTAATTTAATTTTAGGAATTTGAGTTTGTGTTGTACATTAATATGCAATTATACATTGAATACAAGTTTGGATATTTTATTTGCATGTTGATATACCTATATTATAGTAAATTGCTAACTACGATACTTACTGCAAATTCTACCATAAAAAACTATTTCTAACAGCTCATTAACAAGATTAGTTCCATTACCTATAAGTTTAGGAAACTAAAAAAGATTCTTATAACACAATAATAATAATAATAATAATAATACGCCTTTATTGTAATAATATAAAAATACAATAAACAAATTAAAATTATAAATTGAGGAGTCTCCTGGCGAAATCTAGCCTGGGGCTACTCTATTTAACCCGAAGACCTTCAGAAATAAAAGAATGATAATAAATAAAGACAAGGATAGTGAAGATCACATGGCAAGCAACAACTATTGTAAATTCAAAAGAAAATTTTTCAGTTGTAAAAGATCGTAGTTGATATTCTCATATGCCTGGGCTCTTTCAGTAAAATAAAAGGAATTATAGATCTGAGTATCATCTGCATATGCTTAAATTTTGCAATATTTTAAAGATTTTAATATAGCGGAAGTATATGTAATATAAAGTAGGGGACCCAGAACAGAACCTTGCGGAACACCAGACAAAATTAAGAAGGCATTAGAATATGAATTATTACATTTAATTACTAAAGATCTATCAGATAAATAAGACTGAATCAAATTAGTAGCACACTCATCAAAACCATAATATTGAAGTTTAGCACACATAAGTGTATAAATAATAGTATCAAAAGCTTTAGAGAAATCTAATAGAATTAAAGCAGTAATCATTTTTTTATCAGTTCCGTCAATAATGTCATTTGTAACAGTACCTAAGGCATCAGCAGTACTAAATCCTTTTCTAAAACCAGATTGATAAGTAGGTAGTATATTATGCTGATTTAGGTAATTCGAAATTTGTGAATATAAGATCTTTTCAAAAATTTTGGATATACAAGGTAATATGCTAATAATTCTCAAATCAGAGAATGAAGTAGGTTTTGAAACTTTGTCGTGTAGGCTCAGATCTACGCTAAGAGATTTGTTTTTGCGACTGGTCTTACAAGTTCAGAAATGTCTTTCTGGCGCGGAAACGTGTGTACAGCTTGGGACTTATATAATACGCAGCCCCAAAACGGAATAAAATGTAGTGGTTATGCAACACATATAGCAGCTTTAGGTACTTTTAAGCAGAGAAAAGCTCACCCTCTACGAATTACTTCACTTTTCTTCGTAGGCCAGTGGTAAACACCTTTGCATTACAACCGACACCGTACGACATAGCTTAGGTTCAAATTTCGCATCGGACAGTATTTTTTTATTTATTTCTTATGTGAATTAAAATTACCGTACTATCGATCAAACGTTTATTTGTTGGTGTCAGTGATTATGGTTTTTGTTTAAAAAAAAAATGTGATGATGTATATCGCATATCGGCGTCGATACCAAACCATATGGATGAAAGTATCATAATTTTTTATAGTATGTATTGCTAACATATTAGTTATAGTGTAATATTATATTTACATGGCATTAATAACAAACAATTTTATTTGGCTAAGACATCAGTTTTTTATTTTTGTAAAATGTAACAGGTCATGTTCAAAAAATGCTTTAAAAAAGTTACCAAAATTTTTTGTAGCATGTATCTATAGTATATTTCACTGTAAGATTGTGTTTTCCAACACCGGTCATGCTTTGTTGTCGTTTGTCTATATGTTACGCCGAATTTACGGAAATGCTTAATACATGTAAACGGCAAATTTATTATGATCTAAGAAAAGATACATAAACTTGAAAAACAAAGTACATAAAGCCTATAAAGATCACAAACTTAAAAAAATAACATGAAAACTGAAATGGAAGTAAATAAATGTCTAACGTTGTAACTAGATATATTTGATTTATTCGTGATTATTGCATGTTTTACCAGCATGACATACTGAATTGCACAAATACTTATTTTTAACACATTTGCATTTTTTTGTATTGCATTTCTGTGTACAGTTGCACCTTCGATAACCTTGTCCAATACCTACAGAATCCATTCGAACGAGAGTTCTTATGTTGGATTCAATATTAGGCACGTCACCGACTTGAATTTTGTTGAATCTGGTCGATTGTAAAAAATTTCTCTCCATCCACGTACTAATAATTCCATGCTTGGTTCCTACTTTAAATTTACCTTCATTTTCTTCTACAATTACTCCACTAAGATTTGGTGGATCTCCTCTTCCCCTATCGAACTCGCTTATGCATATAGTTAAAGAATAATGAAGCAGAAGAAATACCAAGAATTATCCCTTACCTATTAGTTAATACATTATCACCAATCGCTAACGATCCCAATGTTTTGTTGGTCCTTTCCATCATTTTATTCGCTTGTCCTAATATATTAAGATGGGCGGTTCTTCTTAGCTTTAGAGCCGGATGATCTTTCTCATGTTGATTTTTAGTACCAATATGATCAGCTAGATCATCTATATCTGGATGATCCGCATCATCAACAGGTACATTTTCGTTATCAATATGACCAGATAAATCGTTTTCACGTAGCTCACTAATGCTTATAATAAATAAAACGCAAATAAATAACTAACGCAAAATAAATAACAAAATTTTTGTATACTTTCTGACACGCCTTCATCTACCGTAAGTGTTTGTGGTAGAGAATCTAAACATGAAATAGGATTTTCATGAACATCTTCGGCTATTATTATTTCTGCTTGCTCTATAAAAGATTTAAAATTGTATGATGAGTCACCAACTAAAGATTCGTCTGCAATACTATCTGTCTGCAGTAATCTTTCCATGTCTTCTTCTAATATTCCATTAGAGATCGCTTCCAGAAACTCTTCTGGCGCTTTAGAGCGTAACCCAAGCTTTGGAATTTGCCCAAACATAGCTTTATAAGGCTGCATTATAATGGCTTTGTGATAGCTCGTGTTTATTGCCCACTGAACATATTTTAAGCCTGTAGACTACGATGAAGTCTTGTTATCACGCATCCATGCAATTAATGAATCTTTTACACTGGCATTACTTCTTTCCACACAGCCTTGACTTTGAGGATGTCTAGGTCTGCCATTTACAAGGACCAAGTCTTGCCAAAGAACTGATAATTCTTTTATGATATTTGCAGTAAATTCTTTGCCATTATCAGATTGTAATACGTGAGGTGCCCCGAAATCAGAAAAGATGTTGAATAACTCTTTCGCCACTTCATCTGCTCGCTTAGAAGTCAAAGGTTGCAATAAACTAAATTTCGTTAAATGCTTTTTTATAATGCAGTATGGACCGTCAGGCAAACTTTGAAAATCAATTAAATCCATCTGTGCTCTTTGGTTCAAATCCTGGGTAATTATTGGACGAACTACAATACTAGCTTGTGTAGTTTTCTTACTATTCTCTGAACAACGTTCGCACTGCTCTATATATCTTTTAATCATAGACATCGGAATATTTGCATAATGTTCCGCCACTTTTTTATACGTCTTCTTCTCCCCCTTATGACCACAAGCTACGTGCAAATCTCGAATAACGTTAATTGCGTGATTCTTAGTTGTCATAATCCTGTTATCTTTAATACGGCATACTTTTGTTACTCCTGCTAGGTTTGTTAAATTAAACAAACTTTTGATGTGATAAAATTGACGATTTTTATTAATATTGGGTTGCTTCTCATGTATTGCCCTCAAAATCTGTATTACTTCATTTTCATAATCCTCAGTCCATAACACAGTTTTCTTATTATTTATTATTGCTATTTGAGCCATATTTTATATTTTTTAAAACAAAACAAAACAAAAACACACTATCAACGTTTATCTCAGCGCACTAAAACATGACTAAAAAACAAACATAACCTTTAATTCTGGATTATGCTCAATGCGCGTAAAAAGCAAAGAATTAATTGACGAATTCGTATAATAAGCAATATTTTGTATATTTTCACGAAATAAGCAAGGACATTGCCAATTTCATGAACTAGGCCAAATATTGCGCAGTACGTGTATTAGGCATTTTCGTAAATTCGGCGTAACATATACAAATGGATTAACTCAAGAACCCTGAATAAAGATAGTAAATTTGTTTGTTGGTAAAACCCTTTATAATGCTTACACTTCCTGCGGTGACGACAGGGAATAGTGTAAAGAGTTCTGTGAAAGATGGGAGAATGTGTTCAAAACAATGAATAAGAATTCTCCGAAAATCTAGAGATTAGATATCAGGGTCGGCGGAAGGCATATGGTGAATATTGAGCACTCCATACTTCAGATTTTTTTGAGAATCAAGTTCCATAGCTGAAAATTTCGTATTTTAATTTTCAATTTTTGACGATTAACATATATATTTTTAATTTCTTATTATTTTATTATTTAATGTATATGTATTCATTATTTATAAATGATACACAATAAAAGAACTTTTTAATCGTTCAAATAGCTTTGCCGCGCGCCCGCGCCTGTTTGGTTTACATGTGTGTGTAACGACCCTTTTTTGCACTCCATACCTCAGAAAATCATGTTCCGCCGGCCCTGTTAGATATGCGAACTTGTAGGTAAACAATTACAACTAATGACCTTTAGAGGGGTTCTTTTACGTGTAACTATAAATACGTTCGTAAGGTGAAATAGTTCAGTTTACTTTCAAATACCATGTAGAAGAAATTATGTCACGAATTAATAGTATCCGATTCATTATTCTATTTTAGTTATAATAAGTAAATAAACCTATTATTCTTTACCTGCTGGTGTTTCTTATCCTGTCAAACGAAAATATAATTTATTTAACAAACAAATAGCGAATGTGTTTCTTGAAATATTACAAGCTAAGTATTCCACATGAGTATATTACATATTGTAATGATATTCAAAGGTTGAAATGATACCTAAATAAGAAAACAACAATAACAATGATTTGATTAGAGTTATTTTAAGAGCATAAGAACGGACAGTCAGTTGATCAAACAATTAAATAGAATATTTTAAATATTCTGAAATTTGTCAGACATATAAAATTCCAGATTAGTTGATTATGTAATAGTTTTTATTGTTTATAGAATTAATGATAAGGAGTTTATGAATAGAGGAGAACAATTGAATAGAATTTGTTGAGAAGAGTTTAGAAAAAGATTATTTATGTTTAGTTGAAAGTTGATATATAATTTTGAAAGAAGTTAAAAATGGAATTTATATAAAATTATTGTTAAAAAAGTTTTTGAATAATAGATTGGTGAACGATATTACTGAGTTTATTTTATTGTATTGTTGAAGGAGTTTAAAAAAGACTGGAAAAGTATTATTGAAAGGAATGAATAAGTTAGTTATCCAAACGGGGTAACAAGAGTCAGAAGGTTAACGTGAGTGTTGCTTACTTTAGACAAATTGTGAACTGAAAAAAAAATTAAAAGAAAAAAAACTATAACTGTATTAAGTGCCAATTCTATAAACTTTGAAATAAATAACAATACATTTCATTTAAAATCATTATCAGTTTCGAATTTCCATTCTCTTCATGGACATTCAAACAAAGTTGGTCCTGAAAGAAAGAAACAGTTCATAAAAAAATTATCTAACATCTTTAAAGAAGAGTAACATTATTACTTAATTTACTTACCTTCTAATACATTTTTATTGTGTGGAAGAATATGGAATTTCTAATATGTGTTGTTCAAATGTCTGTGGTGCGGATTTAAGTAACCGGTGGACCAAACAGTGACGTGTTGAAGAAGGTTGAGTCTTCACTAACAGAGGGAGACCGACTCGGCAAATGGTGTATTGAAGCAAGGAGGTCTGCGGAGAAGGAATAGGAGGTGTGAAATTAAAAAGTTGTGGTGAAGTGAAGTAAACAAAATAAAAAGGTGATAAACAAAATAAGTAAGGAAATTGATGATATTAGGAATATATAAAAAAAAATATTTTTTGACTTCTTTTCCTAACAAAAAGAAAGATAACAGTAAAATTGTTGGAATAATTAACTGTTAGTTTAATTGAGGTTTGTCACGTGTTGATCATGGTGGTCTTATTTTAGGTTATCAATGTTTGTTAATTTGTTAACTAAAGTGAGTCAAGTTGGCTATTGTGGATACAACAGAGTTATAAATCATGTTAGGTAGGTAAAGGAAAAAATGTTTATTTTTGGCAAATCTGACATCTTAAAACGTGATTTATAGCTCGCAAATGCAAACGGAATCAGAATCGGTGACGCACTAGGCGTAATCCGAAGTGATTTAAAATGTTGTGATTACGGTTACGGAATAGCTATAATTCGCGCTTTACTATAAATGTTTCTTTGGAATATAGATTGTTTATTAGAAGTAACCATTTACAATCCACAGAATATTCGAAGCTTGTTGCTCTAGTATTTGACTGCACGTAAGTCACTGATACAGTATTGATATTGATTTCTTTGAACTGCTAGAACTACGATGAATGTATTCTCTACGAAAGTCACTTTTATAGATTTTAGTAATTGCATTCTAACGAGGTTAATTTTAAAAATACGATAAAAGACTTTAAAGTGGAATTTACAACTAAATACAAGTAAGGGTCACTTGAAGAATGAGAGAAGTTTTATGGCTTTTCTTTTACTTATGCCGCCACACCTGAATCTTCTTTGTCAAAATACATTACATGTATATTTTAGTAGTAAAAGTAATCAACCTAGTACAGGAAATCTCTAACTAAAACCGTTGGAAACCCTAAACTTGAAATAAACCATCTGTTCAAACTTATGGAATTACAGTTATTTCTTAGAACTACCTTTTATAATTTTTGTGCACCATGTTCAAGTCGTTTGCCTCCTTTTCATTAGTATCTTTCAGTTTTCACCATAGGCGTCCGCTCCTACGGGCAAGGAAGGGCGCTTGCCCTCTTGGATATCAAGAAATTTTTACAATTGAATGTGTTACATGTGTTACGCCCATGGTTTTATCTTCTAGCAGTTTAGATTTGGTGGTGTTTCCTAAGTAATATACACCATTGCATGTAATTCTAGTATACATGTATGAAAATCAATATTCATAATTTTGTGTATAGTCCTTTTCTGGTACAAATTCTTAGAGAATTGCATAGAGTTTATTATTTATATATCGCGACACCTAAATAGCTTACCACTCTTATTGCTGTTATTTATTACTAATATTGTAATTATTACAATGGTATTCATTTTAATAGGTTTCTACTAAAACATCATAAGTGAGTTTAATGCGAACTAAGTAATTTGGTATTTATAATATATATTACAAATACATATTATGTATCTTATTATTATTATCATCCATTACTGTTTCCTTAAAGGAAGCTTGTCTTTTGAAGTAGGTACTAAAATAATGGATGACGCCTATTAAATTAAATTGAGAAATATGTTGTCATAAAATTTAACCGTGCATTACAATATAATTTTATATTACATAGATATATTCTAGATAATAAATTGTTTAGTCTCTAAAATTTCTGGAAAAAGACTATGAACCTTTCAAATATAGGAAACTTGAAACAAGGAAAATGAGAAATTCTAATACGTTAACTTACACGAGGCAGAAAAATAACCTTAGCAATATGGGAAAGTATTGAAATACTTTCAGTCAAATAGATAACAAATAATTATTTGCGCTAGGGTGAAACGGCTTGTAACTTTCCTAGAAATACTTTCACTAATCCCTGCTGTCACCGCAGGTAGCCTATGAAATAAAGGGTTTTGCCAACAAGTCAACAACAATGTCCGCGGAGGGATCCTTACCCATTTACATAAGTTTTTATTTTGTATGGTGATTTATTTATTTTTAAGGTGATTGTCAGTTTTTAAATTGGTAGTAATTAAAATAGGGATAAAGGTATTATTCTTAAATTCACCATAACAAAAGGTAAATAAAATTTAAATTGATTGTCTAAAACATAATCATCTGTGCCATTATTCATGTAAATACCTACTCCAGTCTTATACATCTTTATATTTTTCTTCTTATTTCAGAGGTTTACAACATTGTTTTTTAGTATGTATTATGTATTCTAATTATTTAACTTTTTTAAAACAGTTTTTTGAACATGACCTGTTTTATTTTACAAATAAATAAAAAACTGACGTCTTATCCAAATAAAATTGTTTTTTATTAAACCCCATGTGAATACTATAATATGATACATTAATATGCTATCAATACATGCTATAAAAAATTATGATACTTCCATCCATTACCGACATGCGGTTTGGTATCGCCGCCGACGCCGACGATGGTGAAAATATGCGACATACATAATCACATTTTTTTTTAAAAAAAAGCTATAACCACTGACACCAACAAATAAACGTTTGATCAATAGTACCGTAATTCCTATTTACAAAAAAAAATAAATAAAAAAAAACTGTCCGATGCGGGATTTGAACCTAAGCTGTACGGTCGGTTGTGTTTACCACTGGCCTACGAAGAAAAGTGAAATAATTCGTAGAGGGTGAACTTTTCTCTGCTTAAAAGAACCTAAAGCTGCTAGATGTGTTGCATAACCCCTACATTTTATTCCGTTTTGGGGCTGCGCATTATATTAGTCCCAAGCTGTACGTAACATGTCCGTAAAGTATCACTTTTCTGACTAGTTACGTAAACTACTATTATCTTGTTTGTTTCTAGCATTTTATGCTTGGCTAGTATGGTTTGGAATCCCAAGTATCATATTCACATTAACTCTTTATAAAACATACAGAAAAGATTTGTTAGATTTATCACACGAAAATTTAATATGCCAGTCATAGATTATCAGCATTCATGCAACGAAATCGAATTGTTTTTACTGTCTAACAGACGTGACATTGCCGATTGCGTATTTCTTCATAAAATAATTTTTTCCCAGGTAAATTGTTCACAACTATTAGAAATGATAAATTTCAATGTTCCACCTCATCTAACGAGAAATACAGTTTTATTTAATTTTCCTTTTTGCAGAACAAACTCATGTCAACATTCTCCTTTAAACCGAATGGTTAAACCAGAGGTAATTTAATTATATGTTATTTTATTCACTGTAATACTAGAGTGATGACCTCGTCAGATTCTCATTGTTTTATATGTAACGGTAGTGTGGGTGGTGATGTTACTGTTGTGAAAGAGAGAGGAATAAAACTCTTCTTGAGGCAAGCAAAAAGAGAAAACACCTGATGAACGTTATTTGAAATACTTGAAACAGGTAAATGTACATCGTGCCTGCCAAAGATTTACACTAAAAAGAGTTGATCAAAGTTTACTTTTGTCATGGTGGTGAAAGTGCTTCTCAATATACGCAAACACGATCAAGCGGTGTCGTATACACGTTCAAAGATTGTAGTTTTCTTGTAATGAGAAAATATCTCCTGAATTTCTGGAAAACCAAAAAAAAACTACCGATTTCCAGAAGAACTATCGTGCATTTAGTGCAGATGAATACTTTGAGGGATCTGTCTTGACAACAGCCCTAAATCGGGAAGATGAATGGAGAGAAAGAGTGATTAAGAGACTATCAAGTGAAACAGATCTTGTAGCAGCTGGTGTCTTGTACCATACTGTCTGTTACAAGAAGTTTTATGACATCATTGCGATAACTGGAGCAAAAAAGGTTATTGACTTGCAAGTAATGTGGATGAAGCGATGAAAGACGTGTATTGCTAGCTTTCCAATAATTCAGATAAATTTCAGTTTTCCCTTGAAGAATTGATGGAGAAAATTAAAAGGGATTTTCGTCCAGACACAAGAACTGTGAAAGACTGTCTTTTCCAAAAATATGGAAGTTACATTTTTATTGCAGAAACACACAAGAGAGTTTCACTCGTTTTTTTTCAAAACCACAAGGTTTTTAATTCTCTCTGATAATAATTGGTATGAGAACAAAAAGAGATTCCAAAGAAAAACGTCTGAGAGTAGTTAAAGCGACCGACTTTCATTCTTGAAGATATCCGCTCACAAATTTACAGCGTAACAAAATATCCTCCATTAGATCAACTTTTTAAGTGACATTGAAGACGTTATTCTACAAGTTTTACTGTCATTTTTCCAAACTATGGTAATTACCGATAAAAAAGGGCTCTTGCAAAAATGGCAAAAACAATGCATTGCTTTGTCACATGCTGTGATTGCAGCTGCTAAACTTCGTTCGTTTTTTTCCTATGCTCACAGGGGCAAGTGTGTACTTATTCAAAAGGTTTGAGTCGAGGCAACTGACCGATGTACTATCTGCACTTGGCTTTTAATCAAGCCACCATGAGTCGGTACTACTTGAAATAACAACCGTACTGCAGCCTAATGTTTACTTGATCGATCCATCAGTTCCTGATGTATTTTCGCAATTCATCTTGGACAACGCAGATTTTAACGTGAATACTCTTGATGGCCTGGGAACGTTCCATGCTATGCCAATAACTCCAGCAAAAGCTCTAGCAGCTAAATAGCTTGTGAAGCGCTTGACAAAGTAACCTCATCTGACTTTGTCCAGCAAGCAGGTTCGATCTAACAGCAAACCTTTCAAAAGAATAAAGCTCATGGCTTGAGCAGCGTTGATGTCCAGGATTTTGAAACTCTTTGCCCGATTGGAAATGATATCAAATCATCTAGTGCTGACATAATATGGGTCTATGGGAAGTTGAACAGCATATCTTTACCTGGGTAGCACGATTTTATGGAGCAAGCAACTTCTAAAAAAGACAGAAAACGCTCAAAAATCGTATATATTCCTTTTATCATGCTCCTCCAAGTCAGCATGATACGGTGTACACTGCTCTCCTTAAGCTCAACCATAGATGCAAGAATTTTGATCTGAAAACGTGCTTCGTGACATTCGATCGGCCCCTTTATATGAAGGCAAGAGAAATTGTCTATAGTAGTCAAGACCCTAAATTAGATAACCTCATTGTCAAACTTGGGCAATTTCACCTATTGATGTCATTCATGAGAGCCATTAGAGTGATAAAGGCTAGTAGTGGGTTAAAAGATTTATTTGCCTATATTTTTGCTGAAATCAGCATTCCAAAATTCATGCCTGGGCATAATTATTCCAGGGCAGTAAAAGCACATGTTTTTGCTCATTAGGTATTAAGGATATTGGTTTTGGAAAGCATTGACGTTAGATGAAGACCGAGTAATGTTGACAAAGTTACTAATACATTTAGACCGATCTTTTGTACTAACGCCTCACGAAACTGAAAAGTTCAAACGGTTTGAGTTAAAGTGTCATAAAGCACTAGATCATCTGCAAAGTAATGGGCCTACTGCTATTCATATTGTATTTTAAAATGGTGACGCTGGTGAAGCAGTTTATCAAAGCAGAAAATATAGGTAATTGGTTACTCCATATTCAGACTGTGAAACAAATGATTCCATTCTTTCATGCGGCTGGGCATTTATTTTACGCTAAATGCTCTCACCTTTATCTTCAAGATAATGATGGACCCTGAAGAGTATATCCAATTCACAACAAAAGGCTATTTTACCATAAAGAGATCGGAAAAGTTTTGGTCAGGCATATGGTCGGATAGGACCGTTGATCAAACCATGATAAAGAATATGAAAAGTATTGGTGGACTGACTCATAGTAGGGGTATGTCTGAAAATGTACCTATAAGATGAACATTGAGTATGGTGCAGAACATATATGAAAAAGTGGAAAAATATACTGACACAGCTTCAGCTACATCCGAACAACACGTTGGTATAAGGCGAGCCCGCATGGAAAGAGACGACGGAGATGTGAGCAAAATGAAAGCTTGGCTGTCGACACATCCTCCTTTTCCAGTGATCGATGTGGTTATGTCAATAAGTTCTGGTGTCAGAGGCGAAAAAGTTAATTGCCACAGGTCACAAGAGTTTGGCATAGTAGCAGTTGCCAATAACGCTGGCGAAAATCTCCGATCTTTAAAACTGAAAAGGAGCAACAAGGTGGTCACAACAGCATCAGAGATCAACTTTTTGAAAGTTGGGCATAATATATTAAGTATTGATCCACTGACACTTTTTTAGAGAATATGCATTGCCAAGCAGACACCGGAAGATTTGGAAAAGTTTTTCCAGTATAAACTGGCTCCTTACCCATTGTCCCATTTTTCAGGAAGACTGTGTAAAGGTACAAAATCGACCTTGTATTCAGCATTTTCATCATAACCAAACTCCCACCCAATCGAACTAGTTGTAGAGGGTACATTCCTTCTCCGCAAGGTTATATGGAACAGAACTTACAGTTTTCATAAAGTTTGTACAAAGTACATCAAATTCGTTCGTGACCATTATGGATCAAATGTTTTGGCCATTTGTGATGGTTATCCTCTAGATCCTGAGCTGAAAAGTACTAAGAGTGCTGAAAGGTTCAGAAGGGGTCACATGAACACTTTAAGTGATACGATTTTTGATAGGTCAACTATTGCTCGAGTACTACAGGAGAAATTCTTAGCAAATTAAAATAACAAACGTCGCTTTATTTCACTCCTGAAGGAGACGTTCATATAAGGCAATGTAGGAAAACGCTAATGTGCTTGTTGTAACATCTGCTATATCCCTCGCTGCAGAGTTTAATTTTGTGGAAACCATCGAGAAGGACATCGATTTGCTAGTTCTTTTGATAAGTCTGACTCAACATCTTCCCATTTATTTCCGAAAACCTGGAAGAGATAACACTCCTTGTTCTTCACGCTTTGAGTGGGTGTGACACCACGTTTTCCTTGTTCCTGATGCCAATATTTCAACCATCGCCGAGGCAGGGGAAGTATACTTCTTCATCTTTATGGTGGTAACAAGGCAACAACATTACACACTTTGCGCTATCAGTTCTTCTCCGCATCTGCTACTAG
Source organism: Ignelater luminosus (assembly GCA_011009095.1). NCBI lineage: Eukaryota > Metazoa > Arthropoda > Insecta > Coleoptera > Elateridae > Ignelater > Ignelater luminosus. Next base: position 233,191 of record VTPC01090686.1, read on the forward strand.
TAGCAAGTTCAATCTTGCAAAGCTGCCACCGACACAGGGTGCTGCTATGTACCATGTCTTCCGCACGTATCACCATGTCCAGACATGGATGAGCAAAATGAAAAACCCTCTGAACTGGGAATAAAGGAAGGACAGTAAAGGACTTGTTCCTATTAAAACCGCCAAGGATCCAGTTCCTCAGTCAATCCTAACTTTCATTTCCTGCGAGAAACGATGCACTAAGGCCTGCAGCTGTAGAAAGGCCGGACTTAGGTGCTCTATCATTTGTAAACATTGCTCAGGGAAAGCTTGTGAAAATACAGCGGACATCATAACTGACGAAAATGAAGAAGACGATCCAACTGAGCTGCTAATGGAAAAAGGTAAAGAAGAACTAGTTGAAGCTTCAAAGCCAGAAACAATAACTAAACTCAGAAAATTATAACTGTGCAGTTCACTAATGCGTAATTCATATATCAATATAGTGCAATTCAAGTACAACCAATAACACAGGTCTGCGTTGGTCAAATTGTCTGGAATCTATCTAGTAATTTCAATAGATTTTTTGGCACTGAAAAAGGGAAAAATATTTAAAAAATTCAATCACGTAAGGTTTTTTCACAAATTGTGGTTTTTGTTCTATCCATAAGCGTTAGCCTATTGTAAAGGATCATTTTGTAAAAGTGTTATTTAAATAAACACGCATTGTTTTAGTTGTGATGATGCAAGAAGTTGATATTCTGAATATAAATATAGTAGAGTTATGATAAAAAAATTAAAAGCAGTAATAATTGTATAACAAACTGTAAGTACAACCACTTTCATGTCAACACATGTCTGATCTTTGCTGTTACTGCATGTTTGCCTTTTCACCACCACCATCTCTTCTAGACAAAACATTTATTTCAATACCTTCTTTACAACTGTGGTGTGCATTTTTGCAATTAGTTTGTAAAAACTTCATTAATTTAATTTATATTTTACGAGTTTTTATTAAATTAAATTCCAATGGCTTCAAGAGGCTGTGGCAATACGCATGACTCTTTTTGCTATATTTGTGGAAACTTTACAATCAAAAACAACAAAGAAACATTATATAATTTGTAAGAAAAGTATATTTTGCATATTTTGGTGTGAAATTGGGAGACCAAGACAAACCTTGGGCTCCTCATAAGGTTTGTTCAATATGTGTTGAAGAGATACTGGAAACTGTTCATTGATTCGTCAAAAAGGAGTCAAAGCAGTTCTTGTGCACAGTGGAAATAAATACGCTTCTTTACCACTGGGACATTCTGTTCATTTGAAAGAGTGTTACAAAATTTGTTATAAGGATCAAGGTTGGACAATTTATGACGATTTAAAGATACTTTCTTTGTTACTTAGACAACAAAGGAGTTATACCAAATATTGTTGTTTTTTGTGTGTGAGTGGGATAGTCGTGATAGAAAGCAGCACTATTGTAAAAAGTTGTGGCCACCAAGACAAACCTTAAAACCTGGTATAAAATACATTGAAAGAGAAAGTTTAGTAGAACCAAGCAAAGTTTTGCTTTCCCTGTTACATCTTAAACTAGGGCTAATGAAACAATTTGTGAAGGCATTAAAAAGAATGAATAGGGTTTCAACTACCTTTGTAGTCAGTTTCCAGGTTTATCAGAAGCAAAGATAAAGGAGGGTGTTTTTGTTAGGCCAGATATAAGGAATCTCATGAAAGATGAAAATTTTGAATCTAAAATGGAAGAAACAGAAAAATAAGCGTGGCAAGCTTTCAGGGATGTAATTACAAAGTTTCTTGGCAACAAAAAAGATGAAGATTATAGGAATGTTGTAGAAGATATGTTAGACAAATTCAAAAATTTAGGCTGTAACATGAGTTTAAAGGTGCATTTTCTAGATTCGCGTCTGGACTACATTCCCGAAAATCTTGATGCAGTCGGTGAGGAGCAGGGGAAAGCATTCCACCAAGATATAAAAGAGATAGAAAGGAGATACCAAGAAAGATGGAATGTGAGCATGATAGCTGACTACTGTTGAATGTTAAAGAGGAATGACCCGCTGCGAGAATACAGAAGAAAAAGCACAAAAAGGAGCATCGAAAGAAAACGAAAAAGATTCTATAAGGACTTGTAAGGACATAAATAGTATTTTACTGTGTGTCTTCATTAGATTTAATCACATTTTAAGGTAATTTTGTTTGTCTTACCACTTGTAAATAAATTCAAAAGTTAAATAAATATTGTTTTTATAAGTTTTTAAAGAAATTTGAAGCCTTTTTGTGAAAAATCCTTACGTGATGGGAAAAAATAGAGTTCATATTTGGATTCAGCACCCAAAAATACATAACAATCAGCTATCAAACTGAAAACAATTTTTCGAAAGTTAAAAAACGCAGGCCTGTGTAATTATTCCAAATTCAAATTTCAAACTCAGAAATTGTTAACGCATGGAACAGTTAAAGCTTTTCTAATATAATCTGAATTCTGTTTTCTTAGGATTTCCTTTTTATTTTAGCATAACTTACTTAATTTTTCCTTGAAATTACTGCATTTTAAAGATTCTCCCCTTTTCCCATTTTTCTGAAATTATATGCAATTTTTCTCACAAAATGGAAAATTACCCACGAGTTGGGAACACTGGTTTATAATGTGGTGTGAGTCGAGACGGTGTTGTCAGATGGTGGAGTACGCATGTGCAGGTTCGGATGAGTGGAGAACGCGAGGAGTGGAGGCTTAGACGAGTTAGGTTGACTGCTTTATCTTTCCATTTTAATGTTGCTATTCAGTGATGGATTTAGAGTTAGGCAAAAAAAAAAATAAAGACCAAAAATCTTTTTATACAGGTTTGCGCACCCGACATTTACTTTTTTTTATAGCGTTATTATTTGTTATAATTCGAAAATTTGGATTGTCTTCTACCTGCAGTTTTGAGAGCTAACGACTCCATTTGTTGTAAAAACTGATTCGTCAGAAAAAATAATGCTTCTGTAGAAGAATTTGTCGTTGATAATTTGTTCTTCCACTAACAAACAGAACTCTAACCGAAGCGGATCACCTCTTCAAGTTTATATATTGTTAATGGTTTGTATTGATAAAACTTCATGTCTGACAAAATTCTTTGTAAATGACTTTTACTAATATTTAAGTCCCGTGTTCTTTCTCTTAACCAATTTTCTGAACTGTGTCTTACCGAATTAACAGCTAATAATGCTGCAGCATCCTTTTCATCATGAACTCATTTCTGTTTTTCAACATCTTTTACATCTTCCTGTTTGATCACACATCTTCAACAACTCTCGAGCACAGTTTACCGAAACGTAGACTTCGGCATATTTTCTGTTAAAAACTTCAATTGCGTGCCGGTAAGACATTTCATCCAAACACACAACTAAATAAAATTCTTTGCTGTAAAGTCAACATTATTCAAAATTCTGCAGCACTGTCACGCTTTGACGTTTTAACGATAAATTCTATTGACATGCCATTTGTATTTTCTTTTCATGGCTAACTTGGGAAATCACAGCTGTAGTACGATTATAGGAAAATTACATCAACTTTGAGATATAATGTATAAATTTTATATCTAGGCGTAAAATTTCATTTCAAACAACTTTTCTAGATAACATTTTTCTCTATCTCTAAAAAATAAGATACAAGTTCACTCTCGACATAATTTCAGGTTTTCTGATTTTTCGGGTACCTCGTATGGTATATCAAAATTCCAAGTATGGTTAAGGACATTTTAAAATAAGCACAAATCTTTATGAAGAGTACTTTTTTTATTAAAATGTTAAACAAAAAAGTTTACAAGTATAGTTAGGTCCATCTAGGGACACACTGTATATATAAATATATATTTTACATTCACCTTTAAAAAACAAAAAGGGTGCCATATCGAAATAAACCTAATGCGCAATCTTACCTAAATCCGCTTCCCTTGCTATTCCAATTGCCCATCAAGTTTCATGATTAATATTTTGATTTATATAAATTTATTTATTATTAATAATAGTAATAAATTAAATAGTAATAAAATTGTTTAAAAGAAATCAAAAATCTCAAAAAAGTATCATTTCTACAAAAAATTGATAACTTTGATGAAGCGTAACTATCTACCTAATCGTTCCACAAAAACATTTTTCATACAAATGTTGTAGCAAATGTAACGCTCTACAACTTTTTCCTCTGAAATGCATTGTTAAAAAGATATCAAAAAACTGAAAAAGTCCGGAATTTTAATGCTTTTTTGGGCCCCACGGCTCCCGCACAGGGATGACGAGGTCGAAAACTTGGGTTGTTCACTAGGGCACCGATGTACACAACATATCCAAGAATTAGAACTACACAACCTTTTGCAAGCAAGGGCCTCTTTTTCATCTTCTATTTCCGATAACAACAAAGGCTGCAATCGGTGCATTACTGTCATCTGGTGGATTGTTTTAGAATTATATATTCGATTTGTTGAAGTGTTGACCTGATCGTTGATTGACATCAACGACCTGATTACGAAGTATGTATATTCAATGGTAATAAGTAATAAGGTGAATTTGTAATATATCTAAATAAAACTAGAAATTGTAACCTTGAGATTTTTTTTATCGACGACCATAGTACCTACCATTTTTGCTGGTTTTTCTATTCTTTTTTTGTTTCGTTTTTGATTTTAAGTCTAACTGACAAGTTATAAATGAATGTAAGAAGTTGTAATGTTATAACGGCAGCTGTGGCAGCAGTCAGTCAACACAAAATGCCAATAAGGGATGACCAGCTTCTTGTTTTATTTGAAAATCTATTAGAACTTGAAAGGGCCATAAAAACTGCAGGAAGTCTTGGAAATACTAGAAGTTTAATGTTTTTTTTTATCAAAAAATGATCTATCCGAATAAATTTACATTTTTAAATAAATGTTTTTCTTTAGCAAACCAAAATTTGAATTGCAGTATAATCGTGCGTTGACCGATACAGTCAGCACATTTGATAATTTCAGAATCTATTAGCTATAAGCTTCCAAATTAGAATTTCTCACAGGAAATGCTTAACATACAACAAATATTAATTTGACAGAAATCCTTGAAATATTTTATATATACAACTACAAGTTTTGTTTTCCTATTAATCGTAGCACTTAAAGTGAATTATCCTAAAAGAAAGTACCAGTGAAAGGTTAATAGTGCAAACAACTATTTCCATCATGCAACTGGAACATCCGTCGAATATACAAAGATTTTTCGAGGGGTCCACCGTATTTATAACAGGAGCAACAGGCTTTCTGGGACGATTGATTTTAGAAAAATTGCTAAGAACGTGCACAGGAATAAAGACAATTTACATCTTAGTTCGCGAAAAGAAAGGCAAAAGTCCTAAAGAGAGATACGAGGAATTATTTCATCCCATTGTAAGTTTATCTCGAACATTAACTCAATGATGAAATAGCTATTTTATCAATAATTTTAATTAGCTATTTGGTGAAGTGAAGAAAGAACATCCCAATTTTCTCGACAATGTTATTCTTATGGAAGGCGACTGTGCTCTGCCGAATTTGGGATTAAGCGAACAAAGTCGTCAAACACTCTTAAACGAAGTTAACTGCGTATTCCACTGTGCTGCTAATTTACGTTTTAAGGAGAAGATTCGTACCGCAGCGTACATCAATGTAAGAGCAACTAAGGATATCTTGATGTTATCAAAGAACATGGAAAATTTGAAGGTAAACTCTAAACAATTATTTTATGTGGAGAATTAGAAATACTTTGCTTTAGTCTTTTGTGTACATTTCGACGGCCTACAGTACTTGTTCTAAGCAAGAAATAGGAGAAGAATTTTACGAGCCAACGATTACTGGGGATAAACTATTAACGCTTGTAGGTGCCCTAAACGATGATATCTTAGAGAGAATCACCCCGGTGTAAGAAGTATAAGAGAAAGCGAACAGCTTGAAATTCTAATCAGTACTTTTGTATTTTAGTTTAGTAGGAAAATGGCTAAATCCATACTTGTTTACCAAATCGGTTGCTGAAGAAGTAGTAAAAACATATGGTAAAGGTCTCCCTCTTAATATTGTTAGGCCATCATTAAGTAAGAAGTTGCTGAATTTTAGATTTATCCGTAAATACGATATCTTTATTTGTATTTCAGTAAACAGTACTGTTACGGAGCCTCTAGCAGGATGGATCGACAACCTGTATGGTGTAGCAGGTATGACTATAGCATCGGGTTTAGGGGTAATACGTGTTGGACCTATCGACAGTAGTAAATTGGTGGACATCGTACCTGCAGATTATGTTACCAACTGTGCTATAGCAGCGGCATGGAATTCCGGTTACAAAACGTAAGGCACAGATCGAAAGTTCCTTTATCAGCTATAAAAAGTATTGGCTTGTAGGACCGACGTTATTCTAGATGATACCAATAGATTTAAAAAACGCAGTAATCCAGCCAATATTGATATTTACAATGTTGTCAGTTGCACCCAAAATCCAATTACTTGGGGTAAGTAGTTTATGAAAGTCTTTATTTTGTTATGCAGGGTGTATCAAGTAGCCATTTCGTACCATCATTTCAAATGGTGGTGAAAAAGAGGTACAATGTAGCAAGCCTGTTGCTATTTCAATACTTGTTTTAAATGTTTTAGTCAAATCAAGACAGGCGCATTTCTAATATTATGCAATTTTCATTTTAAACTAGTTTTGTTTTAGGCGAATTATTGACATATGTACGTAAGCATGGTCGACAAATGCCGTCTACATCATCTATATGGTATCCTTTTGCATTTATGTGCTCTTCGTATCCACTGTATCGAGTTTTAGTCTTCTTTCTTCACACCATTCCGGCCTATATTGTGGATTTTCTTGCTTATTGCATTGGCAAACAACCCATGTGAGTTCCTTAAGTATTCCAAATTATACCGAAATGTATTTAAAATTGAAATCTTTCAGGTTAGTAAAAATTTATAAGAAGATTGATACAGTTGTGGATACAGTAGGTGATTCCCTGCTAGTAACCTGGAACTTTAGTGATAAAAATACGCAAGGTCTATGGAAAAACTTAAATGAGACAGATAAACATTTATTTAATTTTGATATAAACTCGGTCGCTTGGGATGATTACTGCTATTACTATGCGAAGGGTGTTCGACTATACCTCCTAAACGAGTCAGAAGATACCATACCATCCGCACGAAAAAGACAGCTGATGTTTCAAATATTACATTATGCGTTAGTTGGAGTTTTACTATTTGGACTGTTTAGGCTTTTAACATTGTTTTCGAGGATTTTGTTTTAAGATTTTGCATTTAAGTGACAAACATTATAAGAAACATTGTTGCATCGTTGATACGACTTAGTTGGAAAACATATTTGAATAAAAACAGCACATAAATTCTTTTTATTTGAATTAAATACAATGAATCGTGCCAAAGACTAATCTTAAAAACAATAATACAATATAATATCAAACCGTCAATTACAAACTGACTCTTTATTTTAAATTGTAAAGAAAATTTGAAACAGTCTGCAAAAATGTATGATGTGTTGCATATTCAGATTTTGCTGGTGTCTGCATCACTCGTGAATAATCCCCCGTAGAAGAGTATTTATTTATTGAAGAATAGAATAGAAAACAAACATAGTTACATTTTAATTATTTAACTAAAATTAAAGAATAGCATATATTTACGGTAATATAGAAATAGAAATATTGAATGTTTGACATAGAAACAACAATCCACCTAAGTAAAGCTTGTGCGTCGATTGCTGTTTAAGTCTACTTAAACTTAAATTAACCGATAGTGGAGTCATTAACAAAAAAAAAGAAACAAAAAAAAATTTAATTTTTACATTTTACATTTTTTTACATTTTATATTTTTGTGACAAACAAAGTTATTCTAGCTATACCAAGAGCACATAAGTTTTTATTTTTTTTATATTTAGAAAATGCCGAGGCAGTAGGTTGTAAAATCTAGAAACAAGAAAATCAAAATATCTTGTTCCAATGGTCTTTGTCGCAGAGATTGTTGAAACACATTTGTTTGTACAATTTCTGGTAGCAATCGAATGATTAACAAAATTTTTTTGTTGAGATTTATGAAAAATACACAAGGCATTCAAAATGTATAGTTGACATAAATTACAAATATTAATTTCCTTATACAATAATTTAGTAGGATATAGGTTAGGTTTACTAAAAATAATTTTTGATAGAGCATTCTGGATAGTCGTTAAAGGTTTTAAGTGATGCTTAAATGCTTCGCTCCACCCTGCAATACTATATTGGACCGAGCCAGTGCATAATAAACTACTTTTAACTTGTTTCATCGAAAAAATACTTTATTTGCTTAAAAATATAAAACAACTTTCTAAGTTCGACATACATGCAAATCTCATCTCAAGTGAGCATCTACATAGGTGTATACCTTGAAATGAGACTTTTTTTT